>JAMPIV010000255.1:0-288264 GCA_024509875.1 Oreohelix idahoensis | reverse complement strand
GTAGGAAAACAAGATAAACATCAAGACATCAACACTAGTGGTCAGCTGTGGCTTCTTCTCAGTTATCTTGTGTTGTGGGTTAAGACTTCTAACTATAAGAGTCAGCCTTCTAGATATCTTCTCAGCTCTGTCAAATCTTTAAGTGATTTTGGGAAGTTTTTTTTTTAAAAAGACAAAATATCCCGTTCAAACCTTGATGGTTATAATTAGGATATATTGTGTGGTAAATTCAAGATAATAAAATCTGATTTCCCATATCTAAACATAGCATCCCCCCCGCCCCCCCCCCCCCCGCCCCCCCAACCTTAGTCCAAATATAGTAAATCAAAACTGTAGGCCTATAATTGTGTGAATGTATGTATGTGTGTGCCCTTCCCTTTCCAAAAAAAAAAAAAATACAATAAAATAAATACAAAGAAGGAAAAGGAAAAGAAAAAAGTAAAGTCTCTCAAAACTGTCCTGTTGTTAACTAGTTGAAACACCAGGGCAGTTATGATAGACTTTTTTCGTTGTTAATGAGGTGAAAAGGTGTCGGAATGGCTAAGAAGTATGGCGCCCGCCTCAAATTCTAGAGAATTGATTCCAAGTTGAGGAAATATAATTTATGGAATTTTTTTTTTCAGAACCAGTGGTCCTAAGGATGTCATTACTCCCCCTGGTCTCCTAGTTAGTGAGATCAGATGCCTAGTCTTCATGGATAAGGGCAAAAAAAAAAAATAGGTCCCGTGTGAAACTTTTGCATGTTAAAAATCCCTGGCAAAATTTATAAATTAGAAACCTACCCACCCCAACAATATTTATAGAATGTGTGATTCCCGTATACGCACATTGGGATTCTTGCATTTGCTACAGAGTTCATGCACTGTGCTGAGATCCTCCTTGTGATCTAAGGGAGAAGATCAGAGCACTGATGGAGTTGTCCATGTACAATGAAGATAGTCCTTAAAACCAAACCAAACCAAACCAAACCAAACCAAACTAACAAGGTGAAAAAGAGGCGACAAAGCTCAGGGATGTCCGGGATGACACCCAATTCACCAGTTATCTGCCATGATCCACATGAGCACCCCATCAGACTACCCTTATCCTCACACCATCATTGATCCTTATATATTAATTTTAGTTCTTGTTATATTACTGTTTTACTATATTGTGCTATTCTCTAGGTCTTTCTATTCTCATCACCTTCTCCACAGTTATGGATGAATTGCATGCATGAAAATAATCTAACATTGGTTTTTAGTTTTCTCTGTTCATACTTCCTACATGTTAGTTGGAAATGCTCTATATCATTTTTTTCTAGACACTCTGCACAGTAAGGTTCTTCTATTCTAAAACAGCCCATTCGTAGTTGTAGTCTAAGAAGTTTCTTATGAATTTTTTAGTTCTCTAGATACCTGACAAAGCGTCCGATTGACAGAGTGGTTAGAGCACTCGTCTCTGGCAGCAAAGGTGCCGCGTTCAAATCATGGTAGCGACACGCTCCGTTCTACTCAGCTGTAAATGGGCACCTGACCCTGCTCTTAGAGCCAGGGAAGGAAAAGGGAGTGAGGAAGGGAAATGATCATCCCACCTTTCGATGCTACTTACCTTTAATGACTCTTTTTGCAAGGCCTGGAATATTGATGGGCATGGTTCTTTTGCTTTTTTTGTGCAAAGTAGCTTCTCTGGAGTGTACCCCAGCCATTTCTTTCATCCTGTCAATCATTGATGGTTTGTGAGCTTTTAAATTTTGTGTGCCTGTTGTTAGACTCTCAATGTAATTTCACGATATGTGGGACTCTTATCTTATGGAAGCAAATGTCTGTTTTGTTTCAGAGTTCTTTTTTGTTCCTTGTTTGAGAGTGTAAAAAATATAAATATATTGATTTCTATTCTTTTATGTTTAGTAGCCATTTTTGTGCACATTATCTAGAAAAAGGCTTCATGATTTCCACAGGAAGCTGAACAACAAAAAGAGTGTGGTAGCAGACGTGGTAATAACTAGAAGCATTAGTAAAGTAATATGAAATGTCACAGTATGTTTTATGACTACAGTAACAGGCAGATGCTCCGCTGGGTGCAGAGCCAGAAACTGTTATGTTCAACTCAGAACTCTGGTCAGTTTTCGTGACGTGGTCATGTGATTCTGAAACACGGGATGGTTGAAAAGATTATTCAGTTGAGATACATCTGCCATTGTGGGCAGATCTGTTCAGCCTGCCTTAGTGCAGTTGATTGCCAGGGAGGACTGACCTGTAGTAGCAATTTTGTTAATTTGACCTTTTGGTTTCCAGCAGAGGTTATTGATGTATTCCTGCTGTGTCAGATTTGACCTTGCCAGTTGGCACTATTTTTTTTTTTCATAGCCTGCTGTAAGCCTTTTCACTGTCTTTAGACTGTTTTCATTATGTCTACTCATGCCATATTTCAATCAATCAATCAACAACCTTTTGTTCCCAAAGAAGCATAGGCCTTCAACAAACACATGCCAAGTCCTCCTGTCATCTGCCATCAGCTCAAGCTCTTTCCACTTTTCCTCATCATTTTCCCTTCTGTCTCCAATTCTCTTCTCCTTGTATTTCTTGGTCTACCTCTGCCTCTCTCTCCATGGAGGTTTCAGAACAAGGACTGCTTTGTAATGCTATCCACAGGTTTCCTCAATTTACACCAGTTTTCGGCTATGTCATGTTTTGTAAAATAAACATGGATTAGGAACTAGCTGTGCTCTTCCCTCTGTGTGGTACCTTAGCTTGTGTTAAGCCTTATATTTTAGTATGTCTGTCCCCACTTTATAAACCCACACAATTAGTTTCTTCACATGAAATAAAACTTCCATGCTAAAAACAATGAATATGCATTCAAATAAACAAACACTGATGGACATAATAAAGCAAAGAACATAAAGAAGGCTGTTAGTTTTTTTTTAATTCGTCTGTTTCTGGACAAACATGTGTGGGCTTTGCAAAATAATATCTGTCATTGTTCTGCCACACAAAGCAAGAGTTCTACTTTGTTGCTACTAGTGCTCAATATAAAAACATAAGTCCAAGCTTTACTGTTGTTTACTGAAATGTTTTTATTTTTAATTTGATCTTTACTACAGAATTTTTCTTGTTGGTTTCTGTAGTGTACATATTTTTTAAAGAATGTAGAATATTAATGTTTAATGCATTGGAAAAGTGGAGACATCAGATATGCTGAATAAACACTTATTCTCATACAATAATTCACCAAGAGCTGACGCTCAGTGACAGTGGATCAAAGTCAAGTCTCATATAGTAGCAAAACTGTGGTAATGTCATTGTCAAACTAAAAAATGTATTATCCACAGACATGACATTTGCATTGAGGGGAAAGAAACAGATAAAAATGGAAACACATGCAAATACCTATGAGGAGACACATAGTATAGGAAATGTAACTTAACAAGGGATATCTGCTGTCTTGTATGAGATGGGTAAAGCCTGACATGCCTGTGTAAAATTTTCTTTTAAAGAATATAAATTTCATTTGAGTTTGATAAATTTCCCAGTATATATAATCCATACTTCCGAAGATGATGTAAAATATTTTTAAAATTATGCCTAAGCATTAAGAGTTCTGAAACAGAGATTGCTAGACTTGTCTTTCCCTGGATAAATCGTTTCCACATAATCCAAACAAGATCTTACTTGATGACTGAAAAAAAACAAAAAACAAATGTTAGCAAAGCAGACAATCAGTGGTTTGGTATGTTTAATGAGTGTGTTTGTACATGTGTGACTGTCTTGGCTGTGTGTTGGCAAATTTGTATTCATGCATGCACTCCCCCCCCCCTCTTCTTCTTTGATCCTTAGCCGCCAACCGTCAAAGCAGTCAGTGGCCATCACGCCTAGTGGCGTCTTGTAGGGCAACAACAAATTGATTCCACTTTGCTTGGTTGGTGGCCATCCTTCGTACAGTGCCCCAGCTCTGGTTCATTCTTTGCATCTCAGCCTCCACAGTCCTCCGCTGTTCTTGCTTTGTTAATTCTGTTGTTGATGTCTTTGCTTGCCCCGCCGCCTGGTGTTACTATGCATCCTAGGTATGTGAAGGTGTCTGTCTGTACCAGTTGCTGATTCCTTACTGATATGGCTCAGAGTTGCTCACATTGAACGTCATGACCTCTGACTTCTTTAAATTGATGTTCAAGCCCACCTGCTGGCTAATCTTATTAAGTCTATCCGTTATTTCCTGGATGTGTTGATGTGAATGTGTTAGCAGTGCAATGTCATCTGCATATTCCAGATCTTCCAATGTAGAAAATGTAGTCCATCTTATTCCTCTTGGACTGCCCTCTGTTGTCTGGCGCATCACCCAGTCTATGACTGTTAAAAATAGAGTGGTTGATAAGGGACATCCCTGTCGTACTCCTTTCTTCACCTCAAAGGTTAGGTCGCTCTGCCCAACACTACATGTAAAGTTGGCATAGAGGCTTTTTATGACTGACACTATGCAGCTTGGAATTCCATAAGCCCTCAGTATTTTCCATAAACTGTCCCTATGTATACTGTCAAAAGCCTTTTCAAAATCAACAAAATTAATATACAGCTGTCTTTGCCATTCTGAGCACTGCTCTATAATGTTCCTGAGAGTAAATATATGATCTACACATCTTCTGTTCTTTCTAAATCCAGCTTGTTCTTTCCTCAGTTTGTGGTCTACTGCTTTTGAAATTCTCTGTATAATTATCCTGCCTAGTATTTTGCTGGGAACTTAGAGATTAGTGATTCCTCTCTAATTATTGCAGTCTGTAAGATTTCCCTTCTTGGGCAAATTGACAATTATTCCTTTGTTCCACTCTGATGGTGTTGTCCCTGTTTTCCAGACTTGTGCAAATAGCGGTTCTAATTGTTCTGCTGCTAGCTCAGGGTCTGTCTTAAATAGCTCTGCATTTAAGTTATCATGGCCAGGAGCTTTTCCATTCTTTAACCCTTTGATTGCTGTGATGATTTCTTCTTTTCGTGGAATGTCTGTATTAACATCTAGATCGTTTTCAGCCTCAGGAACATTCAATTTTGTCTCTGGTGGTTCCTTGTTCAGAGTTTCTCTGAAATGCTCTGCGCATCTTGTTTCCTGTCCCTCTGCTGTCGTGATGAGATTTCCTTGCTTATCTCTTACTAATGTAATATTGTTTGCACCTCATTTTCCGCTGATGAATTTAGTTATTTTGTATACTGTGCTTTGTTCATTTCTCAGTGCTGCCTCTTCTGCCTGTCTTGCAAGATCGTCTAGGAAATTCCTTTTGTTGGCTCGGGATTGGTGTTTAATTTCCTTGTCCAGCTGACTGTACTGTTCGCTATATAGTTGCTTTAACCTGGGGGACTTCGCTTCTGTTTTATTTCTTTTAATTTCCTTTCTCATTGTTATGGAGTTTAATGTTTCTGGTGTTATCCAGTCTTGCTTCTTCCTTTCCTGGAATCCCAAGCATGATTTGCTGCTTTCCTTATATATTGTTGAAATGGTGTTGAATTTCTGGTCTATATCATCAGTCAATGTCTTTTCCTGACTTTTGGCAAATTGATATCGTTTCTTTATGTCAGCCGCAAAAGCTTTTCTGGTAAGGGGGTCCTTCAATTTGCTGATGTCAAACCTTTTCTGTGTAGTTACAGTTGGTCCAGCCCTTCTTAGTTTCACTTTCAGTTTTGCTACTACTAAATGGTGATCACTTACCACATCTGCACCTCTTCTTACCTTCACATCTTGTAATGCATGTCTCCATCTACCGTTAATCATGATGTGGTCTATCTGGTTTCTGTCCCGACCATTTGGTGATTCCCATGTTAATTTTTGAATTTCTTTATGTAGGAAAAGTGTTCCTCCAATGACCAGGTTGTTAATGCTACAGAAACTTATTAGCTTA
Organism: Oreohelix idahoensis; assembly: GCA_024509875.1. Classification (NCBI taxonomy): domain Eukaryota; kingdom Metazoa; phylum Mollusca; class Gastropoda; order Stylommatophora; family Oreohelicidae; genus Oreohelix; species Oreohelix idahoensis. Next base: position 282,401 of record JAMPIV010000255.1, on the reverse strand, counting down.
TCCCCATTTTCGTTTGCTGTTCCGCTGCCGCATTTCCCCATTACTCTTTCATTATATGTATTGTGTGTACCAACTTTCGCATTTAGGTCTCCCATTACTATAATAAGATCATATCTTGGTGTGTCTTCCATTTCTTTCTGCAGTTGTTGATAGAATTCATCCTTGACCTCTTCATCGCTGTCATTTGTTGGTGCATAGCATTGTATTATTGTAGTATTGGTGAATCTCCCTCTCATCATTGTGCTGTCCATGCTCTCTTCCAGAGTAAAGTACTGTTTCTCCTGTTGCTGTTTTAACTTTTCCTGCCCCTGTCCATCTGCTCTCGCTTATCCCTAGAATGTGTAACCTATAGTTTCTCATTTCTGTTGTGACCTGTTTTAGTTTACCCGTCTCGTTCATTGTCCTGACATTCCAAAATCCTATTCTTGTATCATGTTTTGCGGTGAGGACATCCGTTTTCATGTCAGTGGCTTCCTTTTGGCTTTCACCACTGACAGTCATACGAGCCTCAGACTCCGGATGTCCATCCCGCAGCAAAGTTTGTTCATTTGTTGTTGTTTCCGTAACTTCATTGTTTTTTACATAGACAGGGGTGTCAGCCCTATGCTAAAACCCCCAGCCTGGAGGACCAGGGTGTCTGCTTTAGTCTGACCCCTGCCCGCGCAAACCTGTCCAGCTTGGTAGAACCTTCCAGGAGTAAAACTCCTGCTGGCATAGCTCTGGGGGTAATCAGGGTACGCAAGCCGCCACACCTCGACAAGTCCCCCCCATCAATAAGTTAATCTATCTGTTGACTTATACTTCCAATCAATCTTACTACCTATTACATCATTATCTAGCTCTAAGGAGGAATAACACCCTAAACAATAGAGGAATGTTACCCTGAACAATAGCAGAATGGTACCTTAAAAAAATAAAGAGGAATTATACCCTTAAAAATAGAGACTGAAAAACATACATAAAAGATAAAATCGTACAACCTAACAATGTTTAGTATAAAAAAATGTTTACCGATTAGTGATCCTGAACATGAATGTAGGTTTTTTGGCCCCTGGTGCAAGCATCCTTGTTGGTGGATGTAAAGTAGTAATCCCCTGGTTCCAGTGCATGAATCACGTTGACAGCATAAGAATCAAAGGCAAATGGTGGAATAGAGCATTTGTTCAGGTTCGTATAACTTACGAGGTTCTCGATGGGTACGCTGTACTGATCACTGAGAGGGAGGAACCTGATGTGTGTTCCCTTGGGAACCACAAGCTGAGGATGGCAACATTAAAAATATGGTTTTATCGTTTTTTTTATCTTAGACACATAATAACAGAAGATGGCAGATGTGAACCTGAAATCAAGAAGAGAATAGAAAAGGACAAAAGCTACATTCACTCACATATTAAAAATGAGATTTATTAAGTGTCAGATACTTTTCATTACAGTATGATGTGTAGTCCAACGGGCTGATCACCCGTTTGCCAGTCACTTTGATTACGGAAACAACAGCAAATGGATTGATTTGCCGTTGCCCTAAAGACGCCACTAGGCGTGATGGGGAAACAATGGCAAAGAAAACCTATCTGCTGTTGCCCTAAGACGCCACTAGGCGTAATGGCCACTGACTGCTTTGACGGTCGGTGGCTAAGGACGGAAGAAGAAGAAGAATGATGTGTAGACATCGACAATGAGCAAGTAGAAGATAGAATTTGAGGCCCTTGAGATGTGGATATACAGAAGAGTTTGGCACACCACATGGAAAGAGAGGAAAACAAATAAAGATGTCCTAGAAAAGTTAAATACTGAAGAGAGAAATAATAAATGAGATCATGATTAGTTAAAATAGTTTGGTAATATAAAAAAGACATTAACACCTTGTTGAAAATCACTTTCGCAAGGAAGATGTAAAGGCAAACATGTGAACGAAGACAGTGCTATATAGTGGGAAAATATCTAGAGATGGACAGGAAAGGGTTTATCACAGATACCATCAAGACATGAGACAGAAGACGTTGAGGATCCATTGTAGCCGACCTCTGATGTGGAGATGGCAACTGACCTGGTCTGATCTTATTGTATCAGGGCAAGAAAAGAAAACTTAAGACGTTTCTGTGGTTTATGTGATATACCTGAACTAGACATAAGGTGAGAAGAAGATTAAGAAAATATCATGGACAGATGTTATTGATGATTTCATTGATGGATTTATTGGTAGATGAAGGTCTTTCCATATCTTTCTTATCATTGTCATGGTACTGTTGTTACCATACGTACTAAAACAGAAAATAAATTGTCCATACATTCTTTTACCATCACCAGTCAAGAACTGCTTACTTGGAGCAACCAAGAGGACATGCACACTATCAAAGCTGGCAGACGATGAAGGGTTGGCCATGTCCTCAAAAAAGACCTTGATGCCATCACAAGAACAGCTATGCTATGGACCCCTGAAGGAAAGTGAAAGAGAGGCTGACCAAAAACAACTTGGTGGAGAACTGTGAAGGCCGAGATGCAAAGAATGAACTAGAGCTGGTGCACTGCATGAAGGATGGCCACCAACCGAACAAAGTGGAAGCAGTGTGTTGCTGCCCAACAAGACATCACCAGGTGTGATGGCCACTGACTGCTTTGACAGTCGGCGGCTAAGGATCAAAGAAGAAGACATTCTATTACAAGTATACCTCGGAGATATTGCGGGTTCGGTTCCAGACCACCGCAATAAAGCGAATATCGCAATAAAGCGGATCACACCCATTTTTTTGGCTTCCCAGTTCATATAAAAGCCTAAAATTATGTCTATTAAGTGTGACGTAGCGTTAGGTCTAAAAAAAAAAAACAATGTACTGTAAAATTAAAAATACTTTATTGCTTAAAATATGCTAATCTTCATCATCTGAGCCAAAATCTTTTGGAAGAAGGCACGTTCTAATAAATAAACATGAATAATTTGAAAAAAAGTGCAATAAAGTGAGGTATACCTGTACAATAGAATACAAGTCAAGTGGATAGTCTGTTACTATTAATCAGTAATTCTTCATTTCTTACCCACAAAATACAAATTTGTGAGCAATATAAAAATGTAGTGACAAATGATTGTCATGAATGGGTTGTAGAATGGATGTCAGTACTTATACCCCCTCTGGAGTTAGATTTGTTTATATAAGGTATGAGATGAAGTGAGTTAAGTTAAGCTTGATTGTGTTCACGAATGGTATTAGTAGCAGTCGAGTAGTAGTGTTAAGTTCACGTGTGTGACTGAGTTGTTATGACCGAAGGGGTAGAAAAATACTGGCCAGGGATAAAAGAGTCACGAATGGTAGCAAGCAGTCGAGGGAGACTTGAACGAGTGAAAGTTACATGCAGTCTGAACGGCGAAGTGTGCTAGTGAAGGCAGATAGGGCGTGCTGAGATATGGAAAGGTATAGTGAGTGATGTTTTTCAATGTGAACAGTTTTTGATGATGTACATGGTTCATAGCAGTATGCTTGTGGTAGTCTGCCGATGGTATCTATGTTGTGCTGAAGGTCATTGGATAACGTATTTGCATGTTTGAGTCTACTGAGTTACTATTCACTGTGGATAACGAGCCATGTTTTTTTGTTCCAGATGTAATGCAACAATATATGTCATTTTGCTAACCCAGCATAGCATTTGAAAATGATAATTGTAAATCAACTTTTATTCTATGCAATAGACCATATGGAAACATTTATTTTCCATTTTTTAAGTGCACATGGTAACGCCAATAAAATAAAAGTGGATCCCTAATACATATTGTTTCTTATCCTTTGTTTTACAATTTTTTTTGCAGCTATTGCACCTCTGTTGAGTGAAATTCATCTCTGAATAAAATACAGAGTTTTAGGTTTAAGAACCTAATGTAAAGCTCATTAGAAAGTTGCTCATTCCTAGAGCTGAGTTTAAAACAAATGACTCGTAAGTTACTTGGCCTTGCGGTTGATCTAGTTGTTTTAAGTAACACCTTGATTAAATTGGCACACCCCCTTTCACCATCTGACACTTCCACCTTTCAAATATGAAGCACAATTTCACATCTTAAGCCACTAGCCAGACTAAACACTTTGGTGGTCACTAACAAAAACACAATGCAACCCGTGGCTCAACCTTTAATCATCCCCTGGAATGGTGACCTTCTTCTTCTTTGGTCTTTGGCCGCCAAAACAATCAATGACTAACATTCCTGGTGGCGTCTTGTAGGGCTGCAACAAACTGTCTTCACTTTGCTTGGTTGGCAGCGATCCTTCATGTCGTGTCTCAGTTCTGGTTCATGCTTTGCATCTCTGCCGCCACAGAGTAGCGTTTTGCTGGCCTCAATTTCATTTTCTTTCTGGAGTTCATAGCATGGCAGTTCTAGTGATGGTGTCAGGGTCTCTTCTGTCGATGTGGCCAACCTAGTTCCAGTGTCTACCCGCTATGATGATGTGCATGTATTCTTGGTGGCTCCGACTTAGCAGTTCTTGTTTGGTGATGAATGGTGAACAGAAAGCTGCACTATGACTAATATACAAATAAGCTTTGGGAAAATTGCTTAAAATATGTCCTCACCTTGGCAGGCAGTTGATAGGAGACACCAATTGGTATATTGAGTGTCAGGTAATCCGTGTATGCTTCTCTTAAGACGAAGATGGCATATTCAGAGGCCTCGGCCACCAGTGAGTTGTTATATGTGGTGATCTTAAAGTGAAACTGAAAAACAAACACACAGCTTTCAATATCAGCAATAAATACATTTTGGTGTTACTTTTAAAATAAAGTCTGGCATTAAATCAAATGCCCATGCAAGAAAAGGGGGAAAATATTATAATAATTTATGTATAACAACCAGGCAAAGATAGATTCGGTGATGAAGACATTGATGTGAACTTATTTTTGTTAAATCCCATATATCACCAACAGGATAAACAGTTATGATGAGTTTACTACTATCAGCATCATCATTATCTCATTTTTTCCCTGGAGTCATCACTACTATGTGGAAGCCTATACCAAGGCACACTATGTTTTTGTTATCCCTCTCATGTCTGTTTCCAGTCTCTTTCTCCATGTGTTTTTTTGGTCTCTCTTATCCTGGGGATTCCAGAACAAACACTGCCTTGTAATGCAATCAACAGGTCTCCTCAAAGTGTGTCTTGTCCAATGTCAGCTTCTTTCTCTTGCCACTGGCACTCTTATAAATTACAGTACAAAGTAGTGGAGAATATCCAAATATCAGTATGGAAATTAAATGAGAATTGATAAGTAGTACATTCTTATCAGTTCTTTGCTATCAGTGTCAAACATGGTCCCTGATCAACGCAAAGGATAAGAAAATGACATCATGCAAAAAGAAACACTTAAGAAGTGCTATTAATGTTACTAGGAAAGACAAAGTAAGAATTTATTACATAAGAAAAATTGTAGGAACTATACTACTCGTCAAAAGTCGCGGACCACCCTATTATTTTCAATACACTTTTATATAAGTGCATAGAATGATTAAATGAAGGAAGTTTTAGTAAAAATGGGTGCAATATCTTCCTCTGACAGTCCTCTATGCACGTTAAGCATAAAAACAACTCACCGACAACCATGGTGATCACGTGCAATTTGGTTTGCTGACCATAAATTCAAATTTTTAATCTGTTTTTTCAAACTTCGGTACAACCAAACAGGTGAAGTAATCGTGCTGATTGACATTCCACGTGCAATGGCGACTTTTCGTGAACAGAGTTCATTCTTAATTTGTTTTACAATCAGCAGACTTAGGGTAGTTTTATCACTTGCAAAAACCATGCCACCGAGAAGAAGTCTTGACATCTTACAAAGAATGAGGGCTATAGCATGGGTTGAAAGCGGTTTATCTGTCCATGAGGTTGCTAGACGGCTTGCAGTATCACACTCTACTATCCAAAGAATTTTGGAGAGATTTCAGGCCACAGGAAGTGTGGAGGATCGCCACCGGCCAGATCGCCCTAGATGCACCAATAGACATGATGACCGGTACCTCTTGTTGTCAGCCCTGCGCCATCGAACAGTGACTTGTTCCACTCTAAGATGTCAGCTGAGACAAACTGTAAACGTTAATGTCAGTCAAAGCACGATTCGCAGACGTTTACATGAATTTGGACTGGCTGCTTGACGTCCTGCAGTCAGAATCCCTCTTACTCCTGCTCATCGCAGAGCCCGTGTTGCTTGGTGTCGCGAGCACATTTGATGGACAAGGCAACAATGGAGTCAAGTTCTCTTCACTGATGAATCTCGCTTCACTGTGTCATTCAATGATGGCAGGATTCAAGTTTGGAGACGACCAGGAGAGCGATTTACAGATGACACAATTCGAGAGGTGGATCGTTATGGTAGGGGTTCTGTCATGGTCTTGGGAGACTTCTACAGACATGGCAGGACCCCACTCTACATCATCCAAGGCAACTTGACCGGCCCAAGATACCAGAACGAAATCTTGAGACCAATTGTTCAGCCTGCTCTGGAGGCCATAGGTGGTAATGCCATCCTCCAAGATGATATCGCTCGACCCCATCGAGCTCGTGTGGTGAATGAGTTTATTCAGCAACATGGGATCATCAGGATGGCGTGGCCAGCTCATTCACCTGACCTTTCTCCGATTGAGCACCTCTGGGATGTCCTTGATCAAAGATTGTCAACAAATCACCCCCTGCCAATGGATGTTGCATAGCTGATTGCATTTCTGCTTCAGGAATGGCAAGCTGTTCCTCAGGATACTCTTCGGACCCTTGTGGACTTGATGCATCTACGCTGTCTTGGATGCCTTGCTGCAAACGGTGGTCATACCCGATTTTGAAATGTCTATGTGTCCAATATCTATTGTGTGACTTTTGAAAAGGTGGGTGACACACTTCACAGCTTTCAAGTTAGCCAATATGACACACTTGGCTAAAGAATGAAACATCAAATTAGCTACTATGATGCACTTGGCTTAAGAATAAAACATCAAGTTAGACAATATGACACACTTGGCTTAAGAATGAAACATCAAATTAGCCACTATGATGCACTTGGCTTAAGAATGAAACATCAAGTTAGCCAATATGACACACTTGGCTTAAGAATGAAACATCAAATTAGCCACTATGATGCACTTGGCTTAAGAATGAAACATCAAGTTAGCCAATATGACACACTTGGCTTAAGAATGAAACATCAAATTAGCCACTATGATGCACTTGGCTTAAGAATGAAACATCAAGTTAGCCAATATGACACACTTGGCTTAAGAATGAAACATCAAATTAGCCACTATGATGCACTTGGCTTAAGAATGAAACATCAAGTTAGCCAATATGACACACTTGGCTTAAAAATGAAACATCAAATTAGCCACTATGATGCACTTGGCTTAAGAATGTGTCAGCTCACCACAATGCTTTATGACAGGAGAGAAACACAAATATAAAGTCAGTAAATGAAGCGGAAAAGTTATTTTTTTTTTGTGCTGTGATATTTGCTCCTGCATTCCAAAACTTCCATGGCTGATATTAATAGGTTTCCCTCAGGTTTGTTCATAAGAGGCAAGACTAAAATGCTGTTACAAATGGAGTTAGCAACCTCATATTGTTACAAAAATCACCATTATAAGAGTAAATGTGCTGTCATGTAGGCTTCTGGTTAGGGGGTTCTTCAGCAGTGATAGCTCCATGCTCTGATGTTAAGGAGTTAAACTGGACATTCATTGACAATCCTCGTCAATATCATATGTCTGCTTTCTTCTTCAGTTGTGTTCAGCAGTAAATAACAATTAAAATCATCATATCCTGTTTATGCTCCTTATGGAGCATGGGTCAACCACTTCTGCCAGATCTCTTGAGGAAGCCTATTCAAAGAACATGCTCATGCACTGGTGGTCTCTGAAGCAATATGTTTTATAAGATGAGGTTGCTGGCCTGGGCACAAACCTCATGTTCAGACCTCTGGACACTAAACCAGGCCTAAAATTATTCCTCTTCTCATAACTAGGTCCTCTGAGAGGTCAGGTGAGGCAAGCCATTTCATATTGTGAGACCCCCTCAGTGTTTGGGAAGAAGGGAAAAAGCATGTTAATCATGCAATTTGTTTTATAAGTTGAGGTGTCTGGCCTGGGCACAAACCTCATGTTGGTCACTTCTTACGAGATGCTTGAGGGAGAAGTAGCCCTAATCTTTCTGTCTCTCAGTGACTGGGTGCTACACAGGGCCAAACATTTTTCTTCTTCTCATAACCAGGCCTTCAGAGAGGTCACATGAGGCCCAGGCCATTTCATATTGTGAGACTCCCTCAGTGTTTGGGGAGAGGGGATAAAAAGCTCGATAATCATTGACTGGAATGAGGCCTCCTGGGAGTTAACGTTTAAGGTCAAGGTAGTCCCTTAGCAGACACCATCATAGCACAGTGAAGTGTTACAGAGGTCACCACACTATGTCCAGCTTTATGAGGTGGGGGTGACTAGTTCCTTATCTCATTGCCTTTGCTTTCCATAAGTTGAGAGCTGAGTCAAGTGGCCATTTAAAGCTGAGTAGACTGAAGGTGTTTTGATCCCGGTACCCGGTAACTGCCAAGAGGAAAGCCCTCTAACTACTTAGCCAGTCTGGCGCTGTCTGTGAGCTAAGGCCCTAACCAAATGGTCTGGCTGGTTCTCCTTCTTGTAAGGCCTTCTCTTACCATTTTTATAATTTCTATAAATTACTACTTACGTTTTTGCGTGCTGACCTCTCTCTGCCCAACCTTGTCCCTTCTTCCCCAAATCTTTTCCCATATTATCATATATTTTACTTTCTACTTCTCATGACAGTCACAACCTTTGCTATAAATTACAACATACAATATACACATACACTCATGTTACCTTTATGTTTTTGTCTGTTGGCACTGGTGCTGTCTCTCTCGGGAAAATCTCTACATCCCAGGGTAAAGAGGAATGACTAAGTAGTAAGTCAGCAGTAGTATCTTTTTCCACTAATATTTACCTTGTTCTTTCCATCAATTCCACATTGGATGAAACTGGAGAGGAATGAAGTTATGAAAAGTACTAGAGTGGAATGCTGAGAAAATGACAGCTGGAGAGATGTTACAGAAGGCATATGATTCGTATGGTGGTGAAAGTGAAGAATGTATTTGAAACTGGTTATTAAGAATTTATTGAGGCTGAGTATAAAAAAAAAATTTACAACACTGATTATGGAAGTAATATGTAGTTTGTTTGGTTAGTTTGGATTTCAAGGACTATCTTCATTTCACACGGACTTATCCATCAGAGCTCAGATCTCCTTTAAATCACACAAGAAGGATCTCAGCATAATGCACGATATTTTATTTCTTGATTATAATTAGATACTGCAAATGTGTAACTGTTAGGTTGGTTAAGAGGGAAAATTCTGTTAGAGTTATGGTATGAGATTAGCTGACTTTTAATTAGTAGACTAAGGGGAATAATCGATAGAAGGAAGAGAGGGGGTCAAGAGTTGGGCTAACATCCCTTGGATGAGGATTGTGTTGTTTTGTTTTTGTCCAGTTTTGGCAAGGTGAGTGAGGGGAACTATGCATGTCGAATTTATGATCTTGTGAGTTGTTTGTCAGACAAAGTGTTCTGGAGTGTTCAAAAATAGTCGTCGTTGCAAATCGATGTTTTAGATTAAATCAGTTTGCTCCGAGATGTGTTAGAATTAGCTTCTAGATGTGGTAGCAAGTAGAAGTCCATCAGGCCAATAAGCCAATGTATGTTGGTTGATTCTGCGGTGGCAGAAAAACTGTACTATCGTCCATACGTCTATCTCGATATTTGCCATGTTTGTGTATGACAGTTTTATTTATTCTGAGGATGAGATGTCAGTGTTTTCAAATGAGAGAAATGTGTGTATTTTGAGACACCAGGTATGTAGAGTTTACACAAAACCTGTTGATGAACTTTTAGGTAAATGAGAAGAACAGTAGACAGCCGATAGTCTTGAGCTTTAGAAGATAGACTTGGTAAATGTACACCTATTTTCAATGATTACAAGAATAAATGATACAGTATAAAAGATGAGAGAAAGAAAGTACCCAATTCTCAACCATTTGAAAATGAAGTTCATTCATTTGTTCGTTCTCTCCCATGTTATACAGTAGACTGCTTACAATCTTCTTCATCATTATTGTCTGTCTCTCTTTCTATCAATTAAGCCTATAGAGATTGAGTTCCAACTTTCTTCTTTTCAAAACGTGCAATGACACGTGGACTACCTCATATACATATTTGCAATGAATTTTATAAAAATGTTGATCTGTTTCAGGATATTTTCATTTTATTTTATTTAAAAAAACAAAAAAAAAAACAAATGGGATTCTCAACACTCTTATAATGTTTGCTATGAAATATCATATGGTGTATCACTTACTTAGTCGTTCCCCGTCTACCGTGAGGTGTAGGTGGTGCTGTATCACTTACTTACTTAGTCGTTCCCCTTCTATCGTGAGGTGTAGGTGGTGCTGTATCACTTACTTACTTAGTCGTTCCCCTTCTACCGTGAGGTGTAGAGGTGCTGTATCACTTACTTACTTAGTCGTTCCCCTTCTACCATGAGGTGTAGAGGTGCTGTATCACTTACTTACTTAGTCGTTCCCCTTCAACCATGAGGTGTAGGTGGTGTTGTATCACTTACTTACTTAGTCATTCCCCTTCTATCGTGAGGTGTAGGTGGTGCTGTATCACTTACTTACTTAGTCGTTCCCCTTCTACCATGAGGTGTAGGTGGTGCTGTATCACTTACTTACTTAGTCGTTCCCCTTCTACCGTGAGGTGTAGAGGTGCTGTATCACTTACTTACTTAGTTGTTCCCCTTCTACCATGAGGTGTAGGTGGTGCTGTATCACTTACTTACTTAGTTGTTCCCCTTCTACCATGAGGTGTAGAGGTGCTGTATCACTTACTTACTTAGTTGTTCCCCTTCTACCGTGAGGTGTAGAGGTGCTGTATCACTTACTTACTTAGTCGTTCCCCTTCTACCATGAGGTGTAGAGGTGCTGTATCACTTACTTACTTAGTCGTTCCCCTTCAACCATGAGGTGTAGGTGGTGCTGTATCACTTACTTACTTAGTTGTTCCCCTTCTACCGTGAGGTGTAGAGGTGCTGTATCACTTACTTACTTAGTCGTTCCCCTTCTACCGTGAGGTGTAGAGGTGCTGTATCACTTACTTACTTAGTCGTTCCCCTTCAACCATGAGGTGTAGGTGGTGTTGTATCACTTACTTACTTAGTCGTTCCCCTTCAACCATGAGGTGTAGGTGGTGTTGTATCACTTACTTACTTAGTCGTTCCCCTTCTATCGTGAGGTGTAGGTGGTGCTGTATCACTTACTTACTTAGTCGCTCCCCTTCTACCGTGAGTTGTAGAGGTGCTGTATCACTTACTTACTTAGTTGTTCCCCTTCTACCGTGAGGTGTAGAGGTGCTGTATCACTTACTTACTTAGTCGTTCCCCTTCTACCATGAGGTGTAGAGGTGCTGTATCACTTACTTACTTAGTCGTTCCCCTTCAACCATGAGGTGTAGAGGTGCTGTATCACTTACTTACTTAGTCGTTCCCCTTCAACCATGAGGTGTAGGTGGTGTTGTATCACTTACTTACTTAGTCGTTCCCCTTCTATCGTGAGGTGTAGGTGGTGTTGTATCACTTACTTACTTAGTCGTTCCCCTTCTATCGTGAGGTGTAGGTGGTGTTGTATCACTTACTTACTTAGTCGTTCCCCTTCTACCGTGAGGTGTAGGTGGTGCTGTATCACTTACTTACTTAGTCGTTCCCCTTCTACCGTGAGGTGTAGGTGGTGTTGTATCACTTACTTACTTAGTCGTTCCCCTTCTATCGTGAGGTGTAGGTGGTGTTGTATCACTAATTGTATCATTTATGGTGATCTTATTCTTCGTTGTTTACTCTCAAATATCATCTATCTTCTCTTATACAGCTGGCCACCCATCTTAGGTTTCTCTTGTCACCATAGTAACTTCCTCAAACTTTGCTGGAGAAGGTCACACTGCCACCCCTGCTCCTGTTGTGTAGCTGACAGTTTTAGAGTGCAGGTTCTACTGTTTGTTTGTTCCCCCCACCCCCACGCATGGACACTCATCTGTCTGTCCAGTTTTCAATTTGTTCTACAGATGGTATTTGAGTCAGCAATGGCCAGTTTTTAGTCTGAAAATTATCATTTGATCTCATCTTGGTAATGTATATTATAGTTCTGTAGTAACAGAGCCTGGATGTTCTTTATACCATTTTTCTCTATAATTATTTATGATTATTGTTTTTACCTCTTCAAAAGCAGCCCTGTCTTCTGTTTGGATTTTCCTTCCTCCTTCTTTGGCAAATTGACCTGCCTTCTTATTTCCATATATACTGCGGTGGGCAGGGATCAACTGTACTATAACTTGTTTGAATTCATAGCTGGTTTTTATTAGTACTTCTGCCAAGCCATCTAGTTCGTTGTTTTTATTGTTCCTGAGGGCTGGGATTTAAAGGAAAGAGCTAAACGTTTAGGCTGTGGGTAGTCTGATAAGTGCATATAGTTCATAGGGGTCTCTGAGGAGATGATCAAAGAACAGCACCATTGCTCCATCTGGCATGTCATAAGATGCGTTTGGTTTGGTTTGAAGGACTATCTTCATTGCACATGGACAACTCCATCAGTGCTCTGATCTCCTCCCTTAGATTACACAAGGAGGATCTCAGCACAATGCACAAACTCTTCAGCACCAGCGAGAATCCCAATGTGTGTAAATAGGAATCACACATTCTATAAATATTTTTGTTGTGAGTAGGTTTCTAATTTTTGCTTGAGCAGTGGCCTGATAGGCCTTTTCTTTACAATTTCCAACAAAATGGGATTTTTAACGTGCGCAACATGCACAAGGGACCTCCTATTTTTTCACCCTTAGCCGAGAAGGCTAGGTATCTGATCTCACTACCCATAAGACCAGGGGGGAGTATAACATCATTAGGACCACTGGTTCTGAAAAAAATTTTTCCATAACTTATTGTCCCTCAACTGGGAATCGAACCCAGTACCTCTAGAATTCGAGGCGGACGCCATACCTCTTAGCCACCACGACCCCTTCAAAATGTGATTAATATGAGGTTGTGCATGAGGCTGACAACCTCATCATCTAAAAGACACTGCTACATAAACCACCACTTCAAGATCACATGACTGCTCTGTGAAGGTTTCATGAACGGGGACCAGCTGAAGTGGTGGTTCCATGACATGTCAGGAGTGAAAGGAGGAAATGAATAATCCATGAATGATGAAAAATAAGCGCAGTATTAAAAAAAAATAAAATGTGGAATTGATGACAAGAACGAGACAAGTGCTTGTGGAACAAGAGCTGAGAAAAAGACGCTGGCGATGGATAGGACATACATTGAGGAAACCTGTTAATAGCATTACAAGGTAATCCTTGTTCTGGAATCCACAGGGAAAGAGAGGCAGAGGTAGATAAAAAAACACAAGAGAACTGGATACAGAGGTGAAAATGATGAGGAAAACATGGAAAGAGCTTGAGCGGATGGCACAGGACAGGAAGACTTGGCATGTGTTTGTTGAAGGCCTATGCTCCTCGGGGAGCTAAAGGGTAGTGATTAATTGATTGAAAAAAAAATAAAAGAAAACTGCACTTCAGTTTACTAATATATCTTCATTAAAATGTTTACCTCTGTAGCCACAGATTGTCCAATCCCGTAAGCTGCACCCCCGAGGTAGACCCTGGTCTCAGAATGACGTCGTCTGATGATCTCTTTGATCTCTGCCGCATCGTGTCCACTGATTTCAGTACTGTCATACTAGTTAAAGGAAAGTATAAGTAAATAAATTAAGGGGCTGCAGTAAAACTGGTAAGGAATATAAGTTTATAAACTAATAAAACGGTATTGAATCAGTTTTACTAATAACAGTTCACATGAGACAAGGGACGTTTCGGGTTTTACCCTTCGTCAGCCACAAACAGGTGACAAAGACAAAAATTACATATAGGTACTACAAAACTATACGATGATGAGAAACAAACAACAAATGGGCGATACAAGCAGATGGAAAAAGTAAACAATAACAAATAAACCGTAAAATCTAAAAGAAATACTGAAACAAGAAAGTAAATAATCCAACGAAACGAAAAAAAGAAGAATAAACAAAACTGTGGAACTAGTTAAAGTTAGCTTAGCTCGATGCAAATAATCCGTGGAAGAAAGCGGTAGTCTCTTGTCACAGAATTCGCAAGGAAGTGACGTGCGATAGCGACAAAACAAGAGATATAAAAAGATACGAAACGAACCAAAGCAAAAACACAAGAAGATAGATCATAAAGACAACGAATAAAGAATGAAAAAGAGAAAAGCTACCAGAATTTATGCAAAATGATGTTGTATATTTAAACCGCCGGGAGCTAGAACGCCCATTTTAAAAATAAGGCGATTCTCCAACGAAAAGCGAGTCTTGTCATTACTGGCACATGAACGCAGGGCAGTGACATGTATATCGGAATTACCTGAATGGTCCGGTCTATTGAAATGAAGGGCCACCGGTAAATGTTTGTCCTGATAGATGTCATTCAAGTGCTCACGAAACCTGTCTGCCAAACGCCTACCAGTTTCACCAATATAGGTCATGCCACATCTCTTGCAGATGATAGCATAAATCAGGTTTCTGGATTCGCACGTAAAAGACTCTCTAATGATAAATTTTCCTTTAGGAAAAGTGACTGTCTGAGTTTGGAGTACAAACGGACAGGTCTTGCATATCCGGCGTTGGCACGGTTTAGTACCAAAGTAAGATGGGCTAGAATGTCGCAAGCGACTGTGTACAAGAATATCCCTAAAATTCCTATCCCTACGATAAGCTACCAAAGGTGTATCACGAAATAACTCTTTGGTATCAGGATCAGAGTTGAGAATAGGCAGATGTCGAAACAGAATTCTCTTTACCGCCAGGCAGTGAGGATGGAAAGTTAGAACCAGTTTGAGTCTGTCAGATTGGACAGAAGGTTTAGTAGTGAGTGCCGTCTGACGAGTGACGCGTGTGATACGATTAAGGGCATCAGATAACACATGTTCTGGATAAAGACGTCGGCGAAAGAACTCAAGCATCTCTTGAGCTCGCTGATGAAAATCATCGTCATCGTGACATAACCGACGCAAGCGAAGAAGTTGAGAAAAGGGAATGGAATTTTTACAGCTAAGAGGATGCGATGAAGTATAAAGAAGGAAACCATGAGCGTCAGTAGCCTTATAATAGACAGACGTTTTAAGACCAATAGGGCTAATAGTCACAGTGATGTCAAGGAAGTTCACTGAGGTCGTAGAAATTTCAGAAGTGAATTTGATGGCAGGATTGAAATTACCAACATAGTCGATAAATCGACGGAGGTCTACCTCAGACATGTCAGTAATGCCAATACCATCATCAATGTAGCGGCGGTAAAACTCGGGTATTGGCCCATCATAATTTTGAAAGACCAAATATTCAAAGTGGCCCATAAAAAGGCAAGCGTAACTAGGGCCCATCTTAGTACCCATAGCAACGCCACTGATTTGGTTGAAGAATTGGCCATTAAACTCAAAAGAGTTGAGATTAAGAACCAACTCAGCAAGGCGAAGAAGCGGACCTGTACTTATAGTAAGATCAGTACGCTGGTCGAGAAAAAATTGGAGTGCCTTAAGACCATCAGCATGTGGAATAGAAGTATAAAGGGAACAAACATCTAGAAGGAAAAGACGGTAAGTACGATCAGGCGTGAATCTGATAGAATCAAAGGTAGTGATAGCATGAGTAGTGTCTTTCAAATAAGAAGGCAGATTGGCGACCAAAGGCTGGAAAATACTATCAAGGAATTCAGAAATACGTTCAGTGGGACAAGAGCAGGCTGAAACAATAGGCCTACCAGGGTTAGCAATTTTATGCACCTTAGGAAGCATGTAAAAGGAAGGCTTACCAAGACTACTATCAAAAATATGGAGAGATAAAGCACCAGAAGGTGGTGCTGTGGTTGTTTGGCGTAAGGACTTATACATTGACCAGCTCAATCTACGCCGTCTCCGTCGATCTAACCTCACGTCTTCTGAATGGCGGGCATTGTCACGCCTTAAAAACCGTGATGATATTGTTATCAAGCCGGCAGACAAAGGTGGTGCTGTGGTTGTTTGGCGTAAGGACTTATACATTGACCAGCTCAATCTACGCCGTCTCCGTCGATCTAACCTCACGTCTTCTGAATGGCGGGCATTGTCACGCCTTAAAAACCGTGATGATATTGTTATCAAGCCGGCAGACAAAGGTGGTGCTGTGGTTGTTTGGCGTAAGGACTTATACATTCACGAAGGAGTTACGCAGCTAGGTAACACCACCTTTTACTCACCTTGTTCTGGTGATGCTACAGTCCGGAATAATCTTACTGTTTATGAGACTATCCGGGGCCTTGTCCATGATGATCATCTCCCTTCTGGTGCTTTATCTCTCCATATTTTTGATAGTAGTCTTGGTAAGCCTTCCTTTTACATGCTTCCTAAGGTGCATAAAATTGCTAACCCTGGTAGGCCTATTGTTTCAGCCTGCTCTTGTCCCACTGAACGTATTTCTGAATTCCTTGATAGTATTTTCCAGCCTTTGGTCGCCAATCTGCCTTCTTATTTGAAAGACACTACTCATGCTATCACTACCTTTGATTCTATCAGATTCACGCCTGATCGTACTTACCGTCTTTTCCTTCTAGATGTTTGTTCCCTTTATACTTCTATTCCACATGCTGATGGTCTTAAGGCACTCCAATTTTTTCTCGACCAGCGTACTGATCTTACTATAAGTACAGGTCCGCTTCTTCGCCTTGCTGAGTTGGTTCTTAATCTCAACTCTTTTGAGTTTAATGGCCAATTCTTCAACCAAATCAGTGGCGTTGCTATGGGTACTAAGATGGGCCCTAGTTACGCTTGCCTTTTTATGGGCCACTTTGAATATTTGGTCTTTCAAAATTATGATGGGCCAATACCCGAGTTTTACCGCCGCTACATTGATGATGGTATTGGCATTACTGACATGTCTGAGGTAGACCTCCGTCGATTTATCGACTATGTTGGTAATTTCAATCCTGCCATCAAATTCACTTCTGAAATTTCTACGACCTCAGTGAACTTCCTTGACATCACTGTGACTATTAGCCCTATTGGTCTTAAAACGTCTGTCTATTATAAGGCTACTGACGCTCATGGTTTCCTTCTTTATACTTCATCGCATCCTCTTAGCTGTAAAAATTCCATTCCCTTTTCTCAACTTCTTCGCTTGCGTCGGTTATGTCACGATGACGATGATTTTCATCAGCGAGCTCAAGAGATGCTTGAGTTCTTTCGCCGACGTCTTTATCCAGAACATGTGTTATCTGATGCCCTTAATCATATCACACGCGTCACTCGTCAGACGGCACTCACTACTAAACCTTCTGTCCAATCTGACAGACTCAAACTGGTTCTAACTTTCCATCCTCACTGCCTGGCGGTAAAGAGAATTCTGTTTCGACATCTGCCTATTCTCAACTCTGATCCTGATACCAAAGAGTTATTTCGTGATACACCTTTGGTAGCTTATCGTAGGGATAGGAATTTTAGGGATATTCTTGTACACAGTCGCTTGCGACATTCTAGCCCATCTTACTTTGGTACTAAACCGTGCCAACGCCGGATATGCAAGACCTGTCCGTTTGTACTCCAAACTCAGACAGTCACTTTTCCTAAAGGAAAATTTATCATTAGAGAGTCTTTTACGTGCGAATCCAGAAACCTGATTTATGCTATCATCTGCAAGAGATGTGGCATGACCTATATTGGTGAAAACTGGTAGGCGTTTGGCAGACAGGTTTCGTGAGCACTTGAATGACATCTATCAGGACAAACATTTACCGGTGGCCCTTCATTTCAATAGACCGGACCATTCAGGTAATTCCGATATACATGTCACTGCCCTGCGTTCATGTGCCGGTAATGACAAGACTCGCTTTTCGTTGGAGAATCGCCTTATTTTTAAAATGGGCGTTCTAGCTCCCGGCGGTTTAAATATAGAACATCATTTTGCATAAATTCTGGTAGCTTTTCTCTTTTTCATTCTTTATTCGTTGTCTTTATGATCTATCTTCTTGTGTTTTTGCTTTGGTTCGTTTCGTATCTTTTTATATCTCTTGTTTTGTCGCTATCGCACGTCACTTCCTTGCGAATTCTGTGACAAGAGACTACCGCTTTCTTCCACGGATTCTTTGCATCGAGCTAAGCTAACTTTAACTAGTTCCACAGTTTTGTTTATTCTTCTTTTTTTCGTTTCGTTGGATTATTTACTTTCTTGTTTCAGTATTTCTTTTGGATTTTACGGTTTATTTGTTATTGTTTACTTTTTCCATCTGCTTGTATCGCCCATTTGTTGTTTGTTTCTCATCATCGTATAGTTTTGTAGTACCTATATGTAATTTTTGTCTTTGTCACCTGTTTGTGGCTGACGAAGGGTAAAACCCGAAACGTCCCTTGTCTCATGTGAACTGTTATTAGTAAAACTGATTCAATACCATTTTATTAGTTTATAAACTTATATTAGTTAAAGGAAAGGGAAAGGTAGTCCCATATCAGATGCTCCCATAAGGGAGCTAAGTGTAATAGACTTCTTTATACTAAAAAAACATATAAGCCCTAAAAAATTTATCTTGAGTTTGTCACACAATTAAATGGAAATCAGTTATCAATCTAATATTCAATCATGAATCAATAAATTTCCTTTTTTTTTTTTTTTTTTTTGTTACCCACGAAGCATGTGACCAACACTGTAGTTGGTATCTTTGTTGGAAGCCGGTGCCAAATCATATATGCGCTCTTACAACACTGTAGTTGGTCAGCCTCCCTTAATTTATTTACTTACGCTATACTACTATCATTGCTGCTACCCTGTTTTCGTTTCGTGATTACTATATTTTGTGTGCTTCTCTAATTTCATATTTCTACATTTGTTCATTATGCCTTATCACAAACAGTTGATTTCTTCTCTTCATTCTTTTATTACTTTCTTGTCTTGGTATTTCTTTCAGGTTTTATGATTTTCTTGTATCATTATTGTTCTTTTTTCGCGCATCACTGTGGGTGTTTACTTTTTCCATCTGCTTGTATCCGCTCATTTGGTGTATGTTTCTTATGATTGTATGTTTTTATAGTACCTATATGTAGTTCTTGTCCTTATCACCTGTTTGTAACTGTGGCTGACGAAGGGTAAAACCAGAAACGTCCCTTGTTTCATGTGAACCGTTAATTTGTAGAACTGATATAATACCGTTTTATTGGTTTATATACTAATATAGCTGGTCCCTTTGCTGGAAGCCTATGCCAAATCATATATGTGTTCTTACAAAACTGGTTTCTGTAGCCATTAGTTTAACATGATGAGGTTACCAGCCTCATGAACCACTTCATAGTAGTCACCTTTTACAAAATGTCTGAGGGGGCAGCAGTCCCATTCTGTCTTTGTCTCACCAGAGACCCCCGGGAACTAAATGTATATTTGTGGCGTATGCCTTTTGCATGCCACATTTGAGTTGTAATGAAAACAAATATAATGCTCATAAGTGTTAGCACCCTTTTATGGTCGCTATGCGTAAGTCACATTTGACGTTGCTTTGTTTGGCTTAGCGACATAATCATTGTTTATGTTCGGACTGTATATATCAGAAGTGTCTACTGCCAGTAGCGCAGTTTGGAATAGTGTTCTTGTATGGAAATAATATGTGGTCAAGGAATAGAATATAACCATTGTGTTTACTGAGGATATCATAGGATGTTGGATTCATGAAATGCATCAGTGTAATTGATAATAAATGTCTACGTGTACACCAAGGAGTTTTGGTCACAATCTATATTGTTGGCACGATTTAACGCCATTTTCAATATTGATTATTTGGAAGCTTCATTTGCTCGGGAACTTAGGCAGCAAGCCATATATTATTATGCTACACATATATTTTTACCTTGCCACAATAGTTATTAAACAATTTTAGTGCAAGGAATAGGATGTGTATGCTCATACTTAAGTACATTTTTGTAACTGTAGGAAAGATGGTAACTAGAAAGAATTATAAACTAATAAATAAAGGAATCACTTTTGTGTTACTGGGGCCCAGCAAAGAATAGTAACACTGTACCCTACCAGGTATGTTGTAAAAAAAAAGCTACTAAGGACGGTTGGGCATATGGCTGGTTACCCTCTTACTGTAAACAATTTTTACCACAAAAACTTCAACAATAAATATGGACAGTAATGAGGACTTGGCATGTGTTTTTTGAAATCATGTGCTCCTTGGGGAGCTAAAGGGTACAAACGCATGCCCTCAACAAATACATGCCAAGTCTTTCAGCTCAAGCTCTTTCCATGTCTTCCTCATAATTTTCACTTCTGTCTCCAGTTCTCTTCTCCATGTGTTTTTTGGTCTACGTCTGCCTCTCTTTCCCTGGGGATTTCAGAACAAGGACTGCCTTGTAATGATATCAACAGGTCTCCTCAATGTGTGTCCTATCATCCTCAGTGTCATCTTCTCAACTCTTGTTCCATTGGTACTTGTCTCGTTCTTGTCATCAGTTCCACACTGGTGACTTTGTCACACCATTTCAATCCTCCTATTCTAGGCATGCCCCCATTTATGAATGTCTGTAACTATTTTGTTGTTGTTTTTCTCCATGTTTCAGAGCCATACAATAGGATTGACTTGACATCTGAATTGAAGATTCAAATTTTTGTGTTGGACTTGATTTCTCTTGATCTCCATATGTTTCCCAATGCAATGAAAGATCTTCTTGCTTTCTGTATTCTTATTTTGACATCATTGTCCCTCCAACTTTGTCTATTTTGCTGCCTAGATATGTGGTGTTTCCTCCAGTTTGACCTTGTTATCGTGTCTTGCATTTATTCTCATTATCTTTCTCTTTTCACTGTGTATTTTCAATACGTCATCAAGCTAATTAATAACATGTGTGAGAGTTTACAGTATTTGACAGCTGTTAAACTGTAAGTAAAATAAAATAGAGATTTATGTGCCAGAGTTGGCCATCCTCCACAAAACACCTCCAACCAGGGCAGGATTATCCATTTGGCTAAGTAGGCTGATACCTAGAAGCCCGCAGCTCTTGGGGGCCTGTGCATAAGTTACAAAAATTAAAAAATACATAGATTTATGTACAAAAAGAAAATGTCTGCACTTTGCAACATTCTAAACATACCAGTCTATTAATAATACTAGTATATACCATCATCATGCTAATGGGTTTTTAAAAAAAAATTAAAATTATTGCTTATTAGGTAAAGGGGGCCCAAATGCCAAAAAGCCTAGAAGCTTTTCTTGGCTTAATCCGGCCCTGCCTCCGACTACTAAAAACTGGACATTATGTCGCCGTAGTACAGCTTTATTCCATCTCCACTTCAGCTTGTATAAGAAAAATGGGTTCAGAGTTTTTGGGTTAGGCCTACTAATTGAAAAGAAAGATATATCACTTAAACATGAAGTTTTTCCTAATGATCCAAATGTTTAACTATAAGATATTAAGTAGGATGATTGTTGTTGTTTAACTATAAGATATTAAGTAGGATGATTGTTGTTGTTTAACTATAAGATATTAAGTAGGATGATTGTTGTTGTTTAACTATAAGATATTAAGTAGGATGATTGTTGTTGTTTAACTATAAGATATTAAGTAGGATGATTGTTGTTGTTTAACTATAAGATATTAAGTAGGATGATTGTTGTTGTTTAACTAGGACTGCTGAGCTTCTTGCTCTTTTGCAGCCAATACCAAGTTGAAGGCTCCTTGGTATTGTCTACACTGTAGATCTAGGCTTTTCCTGTGGCTTTTCTGCCATTCCGAAACGTGCTCAGTTGAAGTCATGAGCTCCAGTTTCTCCAGCTTGGCTTGTGTTTAAAGGATCGTCACATCTGGTCCCAAACTAGGAGTAAGAAGCGTGTGGCATACTGTGCATTCCCTGCCATCCAAGGGGGCTCACCAACTATGCAGAGCTAAAATACTGTGCTCTGGTTCTGGGCTCTCCCAAGGAATTGTCACGTCCTGCACAGCCAGTTCTCCACTCCCCTTGCCTATCATGGGTGCACAGTGAGATCCTCCTGCGCGCAGTCAACTAGGTTAATGCCAAAGAATCATGTCTGGGGCTCAAGTGACACTCCAAGCGTAGTCTGTAATGCTTGGTGCTCAACCAGTTTCACTACAGGGGGAATCCCTGGAAGTGTGTGGATGATTTCAAAAGTCAGTGAGGGTGTAATTAGCCTCATAGACAGAGGTTCACTTCCACATGTGTATACTGTAGCATTGTGCATAGCTGGTGGTCATATAAAGATGACTCCAGATATGCATCTATGCATTAAGTAGGATGATAGATTAAACTATTTTATTCGATTTATGACCTCAGATCAATTTTTACAAAAAGTGGAGATAGAATAAAGCAGTTCTAAGGTGACGATTACTGTTGTGGTCAGTCTCATAATACCCCATGTAGCTTCTGGGGTCTCTAAGGAGATGAAAAAAGGATTGGACCACTGCTCCCAGAGGGATGCATGTTGTAAGCGGTGACTAATGTCAGGTTGTGTATGTGGGCGGACTACCTCAGCATGTACAACAGAAAGCAGCAACGTAAGAGCGCATAATTGCTTTGGTGAAGGTTTGCAATGCAACCAGCAGCAGTGGTGCCTACATTCTGCATTGAGTGCACAAAAGAGGAAGCATTGAGTGCACAAAAGAGGAAGCATTGAGTTTCATAATTTTTGTGTGTGTGTTCATCATTCTAAGATCATCTTGTTCTTCATTGCACACACAATTCATTTCCCTTTCTCTGTAGCCATAACAATCTGTTTCCAGTCTACTTTTTCAGTTGCAGTAGTGGCTCCATGCTCCATAGGGAGTGAAAAGCGAAATCATGATTTATTTCTTTAGCACGTCATATTATCAGATGATTGTATGTATGATTGTTAAATAACATTATCTAAGCATCTTGTATGTATGCTCAAGTCTACTACTTACAGTCTGTTTGTTATCTGGTAGTCTGTTCATTACCACTTCTAGTCTGTCTATTACTATTTGTGGCGTTAGCTTTTGCACGCCGCATATGAGAAAAGGAATGGATGATGAATGAGGTGCTGGAAAGTACGGCACCATTATAGATTTTCACTATGCGTATTTCGCATATGACGTGTGAATGTTTGGCTTAGTAACTAGATGATTGTTTATGTTCCCCTCTTGGGGGACAGATGTGTGTGGATCGTGTTCCTGTGGGAACCCATTTTTAACTAAGTGTTAACCAGTGATAGATATCAGCTGTGTACTATTAATACTTGATGCGACTAGATAATTGAATAATGTGTTCTGCCATGAAGTGTATTCTCCATACTAAATAAATGTTGAGATGTTTATGAAGCTTCAAAGTCACCATTCTTACTGTTAAGTTGGCTAGTTGGAATAGCCTTTACTATTGGTAACGTGGCAAGTTTAAAGACCCATGGCCAATACAAATACTAAATGTAAATGAGCATAATATGTAACTCATAGATAATAACCTTACGCCACACTACTCCTTGTCTGTTTGCTATTACTTCTTGCCTTTTTGTTACCACTTCTGGTCACCTGTGTGTTACTGCATCTGGTCTGTTTGTTACTACATCTGGTCTGTTTGTCACTACTTCTGGTCTGTTTGTTACTACTTCTGGTCACCTGTGTGTTACTACATCTGGTCTGTTTGTTACTACTTCTGGTCATCTGTTTGTTACTACTTCTGGTCATCTGTTTGTTACTACTTCTGGTCCATTTGTCACTACTTCTGGTCCATGTTACTACTTCTGGTCATCTGTTTGTTACTACATCTGGTCTGTTTGTTACTACTTCTGGTCTGTTTGTTACTACTTCTGGTCATCTGTTTGTTACTACTTCTGGTCCATTTGTCACTACTTCTGGTCCATTTGTCACTACTTCTGGTCCATTTGTCACTACTTCTGGTCCATTTGTCACTACTTCTGGTCCATTTGTCACTACTTCTGGTCATCTGTTTGTTACTACTTCTGGTCACCTGTTTGTTACTATTTTTGGTCTGTTTGTTATTACTTCTGGTTTGTTTATCATTACTTCTGGTCTGTGTGTTACTACTTGTGGTCTGTTTATTATTACTTCTGGTCTGTTAGTTTCTACTTTTGATCCGTTTATTATTACTTCTGGTCTGTTTGTAACTACTTATGATTTGTTTGATATTACTTATGATCTGTTTGTTATTACTTCTTGTCTGTTTCTTGTTATTTCTGGTCTGTTTGTAATTACTTCTGGTCTGTTTGTAATTACTTCTGATCTGTTTGTTATTTTTCTGGTCTGGAGACAACTAAAGAACTGTAAGTACTTACATCATATCCTAGACGACTGTGATCAAAAATGGAGTCGGGGATGGCATTCTGTCGAGTCAGGGCAATTGTGTTGATCTCAGGATAATCAAAGGGATGAAGAGGCTCTTGGAATGCCCGTTCGTCGCAATCAACGGCAAAGAAAGGTTTACGGCGAAGCTTTTGAAGCTCCTGGAAAGACAAAGACTTATTACTAAGCATGGAAACATGTTAGTGGTGGTTGTGGTTGCAGCAGAAGTGGTGATGTCTCAGCATTGGTAGATGTAGTAGCTGTAGTGGTTATTTTGTGGTTAGAGCTGTGGTAATAAGGGTGATGCAGCAGACTGATGGTGGTTGCAGCAGTAGTGGCTGTAGCTGTAATGGTAATTGTAGTAATGGTGGTGATAGTGGTTGTAGTAGCAATAATGGTGGCAGTGATTGTAATAGCAATAGTGGTAGTGGTGATTATAGTAACAGTAGTTGTGGTGGTGACTGTAGTAACAGTAATGGTAATGATAACTGGTAGTAATAGTAGTGATCAAAGTAGTGATGGATGTAGCAGGAATAGTGGTAGTGGTGATTGTAGCAGTAGTAATAGTGGTGGTGGTTTTAGCAGCTGTGATGGTGATTGTAGTAGTAGTTGTGATTGTAACATTAATGATGGTGGTTGCAGTAGCAGTTGTGATGATCATAGGTGTAGCAGTAGCTGTGGTTGTAAAAGTAGTGGTTGTGACTAGCAGTAATGGTGGTATAGTGATGTTAGCAACAGAAATAGTGATTGTAGCAACAGTTGTGGTGGTGGCTGCAGTAGTAGTGGTGATTACGGCAGTCGTTGTGATGGTGGTTGTAGCAGTAGTAATTGTATAGTGACTGCAGCAGTGGTAGTGATCATTGTAGTAGTAGTGGTTGTGACAGTAGTTGTAGCAGTGGTGGTGGTAAGGAAATTCACTAATCTGACGTACCTGCCACAAGACCCAAATTCTGTCCATACTAGAGTGAACAATCATAAAGATTGGATCAAAAGCGGAGTAGTCCAGGGTAGACATAGAGTAAGTCTCTGATCCTCCAAGAAGGAAGTGGACCCTGTTGTGAAGGAACTCTAACATGACCTCAAAGTGACAGAAGTCCTCTTCTTCAAGAGCATCGAGGGTCAGCTGATACAGAAGGGAGGTGCCTGATGATGTATTTGTACTGAACAGAGCTTCCAAGGGGCTACGAGCTGTTTTCTGGAAAAACAGAAAAGAAAAAAAGACAGTTCATGTCATTTACAAGTTCCTACATACATTTTACCTTGATCTTCTCTGTCAGACCTTTTTCACTTAGTAACCAAATTATGAAAATTTGTAAATGGTAAGCACTCTTACAAAAGAAAGAAAAAAACGAATAAACAATTAAGCATACTTTATTTTTGCAGGGTTAAGACAGAAAGGCAGGCAGGTGGACAGACAGAAAGAAAGAAAGAAAGAGAGAAAGAAAGAAAGAGAGAAAGAAAGAGAGAAAGAAAGAAAGAGAGAGAGAGAGAGAGAGAGAGAGAGAGAGAGAGAGAGAGAGAGAAAGAAAGAGAGAAAGAGAGAAAGAAAGAAAGAGAGAAAGAAAGAGAGAAAGAAAGAAAGAGAGAGAGAGAGAGAGAGAGAGAGAGAGAGAGAGAGAGAGAGAGAGAGAGAGAGAGAGAGAGAGAGAGAGAGAGAGAGAGAGAGAGAGAGAGAGAGAGAGAAAGAGAGAAAGAAAGAAAGAGAGAAAGAAAGAGAGAGAGAGAGAGAGAGAGAGAGAGAAAGAAAGAGAGAGAGAGAAAGAAAGAGAGAGAGAGAAAGAAAGAGAAAGTGGTGACTCCACGACCCACAGAAAACGAGAAAATGATGATAATAAAAATGAAAGATGCTGCGCAAGTGTTTATAGGTGAAAAAAAAATGACATTTCAAATATGAATTCTAAAGTTATTTCTTTGATTATAATGTTTATAAAAAATTTTTCCATGGGAAAAAATGTACTGAACAGTTGAAATATTTTAATTTACCTCTCCAACAAAGCCAATTGTGTAGCTGCTAAATGGGTTGTCACCATCAGCATCAACAAAGAAAGTTGGTAACCTGTTGCCAGGAGAAGTCCAATCCCAGTAGGGAATTCCAACAGATGAACCATGTTCCTTTAGGGCTTGTTCAAACTGGACGGTAAAGAGACGGTGCCAGTGGGGGAAGAAAGGCATACCTGTGCACAAAAATAAAACCACATGTATAATGGGTACATTGTATACTATGCTAAGCAAGAAAGAAGGCTCAATGTCTTCTATTTATGGTGAATTTGCGGGTACATTGTATACTATGCTAAGCAAGAAAGAAGGCTCAATGTCTTCTATTTATGGTGAATTTGCCACATTCTTGGTAATTTGTGGAAGGACAAAGTGTCAAATGTTGAGGTGCTGTCATGTGCGGGCCTTCAAAACTGCTTAGACAGTACAGACTCCACTGGTTTGGCCATGTCTACCACATGGAAAATGGTAGCAACCCCAAAGATATTTTTTACGGACAACTGGCAGATGGCAAAAGAACAGCCAGGTGACCGCAGTTGAAGTTAAAAGATATGTGCATTCGAAACATGAAGGTACTTGACATAAATCCAGCAGCATGTGAGAATGAAGCTGCTGAACGCACCAGGTGGTGATGCTCCCTGCAACGCCACCTCAGTTTGGGCAAAAAAAAGCTCTTACAACAAGCAGAATAAAAAAGAATACACCAAAAGGAAAACCAGGAAAAAAATCAGCTCAGGGCTGTCACCCCAGGGGCACATTACCAGGGTCAGTTATGACTGAAGGTGTGACTACTGTTGGAAGAAGCTTTAGCAGATATGTTTCTTTAAACTGAGTAGGCATAAAGAAAATTCTTTTTTTTTCCCTTTTAGCCTGAGGAGGTACTATTCTTTCTTTGTCTTTACCGGTATCTTAAAAACTTTACGTCTCTAGCAATGACAGTTCATTGCAATAGATTATTTCCTGTCCACCTCATAACATTTCCTTCCAACTTACAGCACTCTCATCCTCTTGTCTTGATGGTAGATCATGATAAATTATTACCTATCCACCTCTTGCCTTGATGGTAAACTGTGATAGATTATATTCTGTCCATCTTTTGACATTCTGTCCACCTTATGACATTTCCTTCTGACCTACAGCACTCTTGTCTTGATGTTAGACCATGATAAATTATTACCTCCCACCTCTTGCTTTCATGGTACATTGTCACATGTTATTTCCTACCCACATCTTGACATGTTCTTCTCACTTATACCTCTTGTCCTCTTGCCATAACAGATTATTTTCTGTCCAGTCCTTGACTTTTCCATCACACTTAAGGAGAGGTTAAACCCCCAAAATGAAAAAAACTAACATTTTAATAATAATAGTCATATCTAGTTATTCATAAATGCACAGTAACTATAAAAAAATAATGAATTACATGCCTCTAACTCAAAATTGTGGCTTTAAACATATATATATATATACATTTTTTAATAAATGTTATAGGGCGTGGGTTAGCGATTTCCAAACAGTTTTTTTAAAATTTGTTAGCATTATCTCCCTCATGCTTGTCTTCAACATTTATTTCAATAACAGCTTTTAGCTGTGTTATTTCATTTTAATTGTCCAAAATGTTTCATTTATCTAGAAAGTTTAGTTAGCAAAAAGAATTAAACAAATAGTACTTAAGTGTTTTATAAATGAACAAAACACTAGAAACATGGGATGTTTTGGGATCAATCTTCATCAGCTACAGACACAAAGAGGAAAGAAAGATGAGAAATATAACGAAGGCTATGAAAAGTAAAGAACAAGCAGACACATGGAAAAAATAAAAATAATAAACAGGATTGAAAAAAAACACAAAGAATCAAGAAATATTAACTACAATAAAGCAACAATGAATATCAAATGAAATAAACATGACAAGAATAGTCTAATCGAGACCTAATATTAGTCTTGCAATAAACAAAAGTCATCTCAAAATTATGCAGAATCTTCAGATTTAATGGTTGCTTGCATCCTAAAGATATGGCCTATCTATTATTTCTATTTCTACCACAATTCTGATGCTACAGAAATATATGTTGAGTTTTAGTTACATGCCCAAATACTTGCAGTGAGACAGACAATAAGAATAATCTTATCACTGTTAAAACAAAGAAAGTTAGAATTATAGAGAACACAAAAGATAAAATAAAAGCTACAAGACAGAACAGAACACTATTGAAATATTGCTAAGAACAAGAAACCATTTAACTGTACCCATTCTACAAACCACATGGTCTGTTATATTTGGGCATATGCCCTAATTTAATTGGTAGCCCTTGTATTTAGGTTGAACGCATCGTGCCTCACCAAAACAAGAAAAAGTAAAACAATAAAAAAAATAAAGAAATGTAACCGAGTAAGCATATTCACTATTCTTTGGATCAAGGAAAATTTTTTTTTAATGTTTAGAAATAAATAAAACAAACTGAAATACTGCCAGTTAGACCTACCATGAACACAACAAGCATATTTCTCCTGGCCATGATCTGGACACAGGAAAGGAGCACCATGAAAACCCGCAATAGCCTCAAAACCACCAAGTCCTTGATCCTGCTGAAGCCTGTGCAGGGCATCTTTCAGGTTGGTCGATTCATCAAGGCTCAGCTGGTTCACATTCTTTCTCATGAACACGTCTGGACGTGGGGCACTCCTCTCAGGAAGCCTTTGTCGCTCTGCATAGAAGAAACACGTCTGATGCTGAATAATACTGTTTGATGGCAGTTATTTAACAATACTCATTATGACTAACAAAAACATAAATCAAAAGTGGCACCATCAGTTTTACAGATCAATTCTTCTTCTTTCAACTCCCCATGGAGCATAGGCCTTCAACAAACTTATGCCACCTTGTCCTCCCATCCCATTCCATCTGCTTAAAGTTCTTCCATATCTTCTTTATCCTGTTCATGCCTATCTCCAGTTCTCTTCTCCATGTGTTCTTTGGTCTTCCTCTACCTCCTTTATCCTGGAGATTCCAGAATATGGACGGCCCTGTGTTGTAACCAACAGGTTGTCCTCAATGTGTGTCATATCCATATCCAGCATCTTCTCATCTCTTGATGATAGTGCATCTTACTACTCTGGTTTTGGTCATCAGTTTTATACTAGTGATCTTGTCATACAAGTTCAGTCCGTCCATTCCAGGCAAGCACCCATTTATAAATATCTGTAGCTTTTTGGTTGTTCTTCTCATGCATCAGAACTATACAGTAGGACTTACTTGAAATTTGAATTATAGATTCTGATTTTCTGTTTTGGACATGATTTCTCAGATCATCATATATTTCCCAATGCAATAAAAGCTCCTGTTACTTTCTTCATTCTTGTTCTAATATCACTGTCTGTCCCCGCAGATGTGTCTATTTTGAAGCCAAGATACACGTATGGTTCTACGTCTGGTAGGCGTGTTTCTTTAAGCGCAGTCGTGTTATCTTTTCCTGCATTTATTCTCATTATCTTTGTTATCTCCCTGTGTATTTTCAAGCCCACGTGCTGTGACCTCTCATCAAGTATTTTCATTTTGTCTTGCATCTGATTACATTATAGGACAGGAGAACCAAGTTTTAAAAAGGTGAAAAGAATAGAATATGTGTAGAATTCACAGAGCCAGCAAAAATATGTTGCCCCTGGGGCCCATTCTACTTCTAGATGGCTTGGGTCAGTTATCAGGATATGTCACTTTTATCAATACTAATCTTTCTCTTGTTTAGATGTGGATATATCTCTTCTGAGATCTACTACAAGTCTGAAAACTGAAATATTCAGAAGATCAAAAGTTTTTTCAACCGACTTTTGGGCGATTTTCGAACAAATTTTTTGGGCAACTTTGGCTATTTTTGGGTGACTTTGGCTACTTTTGGGCAACTTGGGTTACTTTAGGTGATATCTGAAAACTGAAAAAAATCTGATTTCCGAAACACAGATGTTCCCGAGCATTTTGGATCCTGTGATACAGACATGTATCCGCTTGTCATTTTATGTGTTTGTTTCTATATCTCACATGTAAGTACTTCACTTGGTAAGGTGAGAAATTGAAGGTCTAGTGAGGATGTGGTATTACATATTAGTAATGACAAATGAAGAGTCAATATAAATTTCAACCCAAATACCTCAAGCTTTCTCATTTTCTCTCACACACACTTGCACACACTATCTTTTATTTTATTTGTTTTATGTCATGACAAGAATGAAGAGGCTACCATTTTAGGACAATGGAAAGAGCACACACACAATCACACACATAAGCTCACATTATTTGGAAATTTTACTTTATTAACAATAATTGGACAGGAGGTATGATGCAACAGTCAGATTCCAGCAACTGAACATGTTATCTGGAATTAGAGACATAATGTATCCTAATTCCACATTGGGGACAATTTGGAACTGGTGACAAGAACCAGACAAGTGACAGAGGAACAAGAGATGAGAAGATGATGCTGGTAATGGATAGGACACACACTGAAGAAACCTGCTGATAGCATTACAAGGCAGTCCTTGTTCTGGAATCTCCAGGGAAAGAGATGGAAGTAGACCAAAAAAAAAAACACACTGAGAAAAGAAACTGAAAATGATGAGGAAAACTTGGAAAGAACTTGAGCTGATGGCACATGACAGGAGGACTTGGCATGTGACAGGAGGACTTGGCATGTGACAGGAGGACTTGGCATGTGTCTGCTGAAAGCCTATGCTCCTTGTGGAGCTAAAGGGTATTGATTGATTGATGTATCCTAATTATAACCCACCAGAAGTTGAAGAAGATATTGTTTTTCAAAATTAAAAAAACAAATTCACTGAATTGCTCTCGAGTCCTAAACTTGGCAGCAAAAGATTGCTCAAGCACCCAAGATACTTACTCTTGACACCAGGTACAAACTGGACAGTTGGTGGTTTGATGAGATGACTATCGAGTTCTGTGCCATTGACAGCCCTGATATGGTCAACAAAGTGGTATTCGGAGTCAGGCCTGAGGTGAAGTTTGTTAAAAACGTTGGTAACATCATATTTAAAAAGGCGGTCAAATGCCCAGGGCATCTCTAGCGGGCCACCCAGTATAGCAAATGTTCCTGGAAAGTAAAACAGTTAAAACATTGCCAGATCTCTTTAAAAAAAAGCCAACATTGATGTAAAAAGTGGCTAGATTTATTGCCTAAAACTGACATATATATTGTAGCTAAACTGGCAGCTAATAGGACAAATATTGAAAGAACTTTATGATAGCATTACCAGGCCGTCCTTATTCTTGCATACCCAGGACATGAGACGTAGAGGGAGATAAAAGAACACATAGATGGGATACCTGGTTATAACCCATATGGGGATTGAACCGGGTATCCCATGTACACAACAAACACTGGTTTTTAAGTGTATGGTCCAAACACCAAACCATAGAGAGCTGGAGATAAACTTGAACATGATGGAGAAGACATGGGAAGACCTTGAGATAATGGCACAGGACAGGAAGACTTGGCATAGGTTTGCTGAGGGCCTATACTCCTTGGGGACTTCAAGGGTGATGATGACAATGATGATCTAATGAGTAAAAAATGTCAGTAGACAGCTTCAAAGTAGCTAAAAATGTAGCCTCAAAGTAGCTCACAATGTAACCTCAAAGTAGCTCACAATGTAGCCTCAAAGTAGCTCACAATGTAGCCTCAAAGTAGCTCACAATGTAGCTCACAATTTAGCTTCAAATTAGCTCACAATGTAGCTTCAAAGAAGCTCACAGTGTAGCTCACAATATAGCTTCAAAGTAGCTCACAATATAGCTTCAAAGTAGCTCACAATGTAGCTTCAAAGTAGCTCACAATGTAGCTTCAAAGTAGCTCACAATGTAGCTTAAAAGTAGCTCACAATGTAGCTTCAAAGTAGCTCACAATGTAGTTTCAAAGTAGCTCACAATGTAGTCTCAAAGAAGCTCACAATGTAGCTTCAAAGTAGCTCACAATGTAGCTTCAAAGTAGCTCATAATGTAGCTCCAAATTAGCTCACAATGTAGCTCCAAATTAGCTCACAATGTAGCTTCAAAGTAGCTCACAACGTAGCTTCAAAGTAGCTCACAATGTAGCACCAAATTAGCTCACAATGTAGCCTCAAATTAGCTCACAATGTAGCGTCAAAGTAGCTCACAATGTAGCTTCAAAGTAGCTCCCAATGTAGCTTCCAAGTAGCTCACTTGGAAATAATGCATACAAGTGATTATGAGAGAAGAGAGAGAGAGAAGAACAGGTGCATCAGCATCATCATTACTCCTCATCTCCCTAAGGAGAACAGGCTGTCAATAAATGTATTGCCGTCTTTCTGTCCTGTGCCGTCTGCTCAAGGTCTTTCTATGTCTTCTTCATCCCCTTCACGTCTGCCTCCAGTTCTCTTCTCCATGTGTTCTTAGGTCTCCTTCTACCTCTCTTATCCAGAGAAATCCAGAACAAGGACTACCTTGTAATGCTATCAACAGGTTCTTCTCAATGTGTGTCCTATCCATCTCCAGCATCTTCTTCTTGTCTAGTTCTTGTCATCAGCTCTACATTAGTGATCTTGTCATACCACTTCAATCATTCTATTCTACATAAGCACCCATTTATGAAAGTCAAAAACAGATACATAAAGCAAGCAAATTACTGACCAGCAAATTCACAGTGACCTTTCTCATCACAGAGGTCAAAAGAGACGTCTGCACTAGTCCCTAAGCCATGAAGAAGAAACTCAGCGAAAATACGATCTTCTTCCTTGCGATGTTCCAGAAGCTCATTCAGCTCAGCAATGGAGAGACCATGGAAGTTGAGATCATCATACTGGTAGTGTAGCCTGTTTGTAGTAATTAATGGCATAATGAATTAAATCTTCTTATTTCAGAGTGCTGGCTGGGTTATAAAAGGTTAGATAAATTGTCTAATCTTCTACATTTCAGATTACTGGCTGGGTTCTAAAAGTCCAGATAAATTGTCTAATCTTCTTTTTTTCAGATCACTGGCTGGGGTCTAAAATACAGATAAATTGTTTAATCTTCTTATTTCAGAGCACTGGCTCTAAAAGTGCAGATAAATTGTCGAATCTTATTTCAGAGCACTGGCTGGGTTCTAAAAGTCCAGATAAATTGTCTAATCTTCTTATTTCAGATCACTAGCTGGGTTCTAAAAGTCCAGATAAATTGTCTAATCTTCTTATTTCAGATCACTGGCTTGATTCTAAAAGTCCAGATAAATTGTCTAATCTTATTTCAGAGCACTGGCTGGGCTCTAAAGGTGCAGATAAATTGTCTAATCTTCTTATTTCAGATCAATGGCTGGGTTCTAAAATTCCAGATAAATTGTCTAATCTTCTTATTTCAGATCACTGGCTGGGTTCTAAAAGTCCTGATAAATTGTCAAATCTTCTTTCCCCTTTCTGCACCCAATGGAGCATGGAGATCACTACAGCTAGCCATCTTGCAGGAAGCCTATATCAATTTGTTCATATGCTCTTGTAGTGATGGTTTATGTAGCAGTCTGTTTCACATAATGAGGTTGTCATCCCCACGTACAACCTTATAATAGTTACCTTTTATGACATGTCTGAGGGTGCAGTAGTCTTGTTTTTTCTGTTTCTCTTTAGAGACCCCTAATATTAATATCCCCGTCCTTTAGCTCCCGAAGGAGCATAGGCCTTCAACCAACGTATGCCAAGTCTTCCTGTCCTGTGCCATAAGTTCAAGGTCTTTTATGTCTACTTCATCTACTTTATGTCTGTCTCTAGCAACCTTCTTCATGTGTTCTTTGGTCTCCATCAATCTCTCTTACCGTGGTGATTCCAGAGAAAGACCGTATAGTAATACTATCAACAGGTTTCCTCAATGTATGTCCTATCAACAGGTTTCCTCAATGTGTGTCCTATCAACAGGTTTCCTCAATGTGTGTCCTATCAACAGGTTTCCTCAATGTGTGTCCTATCAACAGGTTTCCTCAATGTGTGTCCTATCAACAGGTTTCCTCAATGTATGTCCTATCCATCTACAGTGTAACTACATACCAGACCTAAGTCTTTTATATTTGGACATGCGCCCTAATATAACTGACTAGGCTGAATGGGTGCGCCTCGCCAAAATGAAGCAAAACGTTATTTAAAAAAAAAAAAAAAAATCTAGTGTCTTCTCATCTCTTGTTCCAGTAACACTTGTCTGGTTCTTGTTATCAGTTCTAAATTAGTTATCTTGTCATCAAAATTATGTGTAGAAAGGCATAAAAGAGCTTCATACATGATATAAAAAAGAGCAAATATGACACTGATACTTCAAGTAACTTTCAAAGGCACCAGGACAAGAACAAATTAAATCTTGCTTTTGGTTTTAAGGACCATCTTCATTACACACGGAAACGCCATAAGTGCTCTGATCTCATCTTTCAGATCACACAAGGAGGATCTCAGCACAGTGCACAAACTCCATAGCACCAGCGAGATTCCCAATGTGGGAATGTAGGAATCACACATTCTATAAATATCTTTGTGGTGGGTAGGTTTTATTTTTAAAATTTTTCAGGAGCAGTGGCATTATGGCCTACTCTTTACAATTTCCAGCTGCTGTAAAGGGGTTTTTAACATGCACAACTTGCACACCAGACCTCCTATTTTTTCACCCTTATCCGAGAAGGCTAGGCATCAGATCTCACTACCCAGGAGACCAAGGGGGAGTATGACATCATTAGGACCACTGATTCTAAAAATAAAATTTCCATAAAATATATTCCCTCTACTGGGAATCGAACCCAGTACATTCAGAATTTGAGGCAGATGCCATACCTCATAGTCACTCTGACCCCTAAATTAATGCTTACCTGTCATAATCAAAGACATCAATGGCCCTAGAGTTAGTGCGAGTGTTTGGATTAACATTGTCTTTGTCGCTGAAAGGTCTCAACGGCTGGAATAAGTCTTGGATGGCGCAGTTGGCGCTGTTATAGGGCAAACCTCTGAACTTCTGTAAGGCTTGCCAGATGGCAAACTGACGGTCAACATTTGAGTGGTGGAGCAGGAAGAGTGGGTCATAGGCTGTGTATTCCAGAGTGGACATACCGTAGGCAGACTGACCACCAGTCCATGAGTGGATGGCATTGTGTGAGATCTCATATTGAACCTTAATTGATCAAAGTAAATTATTTAAGAATTACATTAATGCGCAATAGTTATTATTTAAATAGATATTTATTAATACCATTAATTATACAAACTCAGTACCAGAATACATACGCATGTGGTTGTATGAGAATTGGTCTGGTTCAAAGAATGCAGAAACATACTTAGCAAAGATGTGCATCTTTATTCATTCTTTACTAAGGCACCCCATGGAGCATAAGCCTTCAACCAATTTGTACCAGATCCTCCTGTCCTGTGTCGTCTGCTGCAATCGTTTTTATGTCTTCCCTATCCCTATATTTTCTGTCTCCAGTTCTCTTCTCTATGTTCCTTCTGTTCTACCTCCACCACTGATACCCTAGGGATTGCAGAACAAGGACTGTCATGTAATGCTATCAGTAGGTGTTCTCAGTGTGTGCTCTATCCATTGCCACTGTCTTCTTCTCGTCTCTTATTCCACTGGTACCCATCTGGTTCCTGTTATCAGTTCCACATAAGTGATCTTGTCCTACTACATCAATTTTCCTATTCTACACAAGCATCCATTTATGAAAGTAGAGCAGAAACATTAAAACATATAAAAACAAATGTAGTAGGGGAGTGAAGTGTTAGAGACTTCACTATATTAGGTTCAGCTTCATGAGGTGAGGTGATCAGTTCCATTGCTTGATGCCTTTTATCTTCTCTAACTCAAAAGCAGTCAGGTACCAATTTACAGCTGGTTAGAATGGAGCGTAATGCTACCAGGTTTCAAACTGGAGCCTGGTAAGTTAGCAGTGAGAGACAAGCACTCATATTTTTTGTTATAGTAAATGATTATCATCATTTATTATTAAAAAAAATACACAACAGAATTGAAAATACCATCTCTCAGGATTTGGAGAAAAAGTTTTAAGAAACAATATCAACAATGAAAGGTGAAACAAGTCAGAAGAATCAAACAATTTTTGTAAATTCTATACAGAAACTACCAAAACAAAAGATCATTGTACAACCAGCAAAGAGAAACCCTTAATGTAAACATATACGAGGCGCGTTTTTTAAGTAATTCCTGGTATAAAATAATATAAAAAAACCATCATATATAAAAATGATTTATTGCAGCCAAAAGTGAACCACACATTTACATTATTTCTCAACATAGTCACCACTGACTTCAACACGTTTTTGGTATTGTGGCACCAGGTTTTTAATTCCAGTGTCAAAGAAGTCTGCCGCCAGATGGGTGCCGAAAATGTTAACCGATGAACACAAGCAGAAATGCCTGGCTTCGGCTCAAAAATTTTTGCAGCGCTATCGAAATGAAGGAGATGAATTTTTGGGCCACATTGTTACTGGAGATGAGACCTGGATTTCCTACACAAGCGTTGAATCAAAGCAACAGTCGATGCAATGGCGACACTCATGGTCCCCGAAAGCGAAGAAGTTTAAGCAAACACCTTCTGTCAAAAAGATCATGGCCACTGTTTTCTGGGACAAAAAAGGGGTCTTGTTTATCGATTTTCTTGAACGTGGAAAGACAGTTAATGCCAATGCTTATTGTGACACTCTGATAAAACTTAGATGTGCCATCCAAAACAAAAGACGTGGGTTGTTGTCCACTGGGATTGTGCTTTTGCATGATAATGCTTGACCTCACACCGCAGATCAAACTGTTCAATTGTTGCAAAAATTTCACTGGGAAATTATTGACCACCCACCCTACAGCCCCGATCTCGCGCCAAGTGATTACCACCTTTTCATGCACCTAAAAAAGTGGCTGGCATCCCAGCGGTTTGAAACTGATGATGAACTGCAGACAGGCGTTAATGAATGGTTCAAGACACTGGCGGCAGACTTCTTCGACACTGGAATTAAGAACCTGGTGCCACGATACCAAAAATGTGTTGAAGTCAATAGTGACTATGTTGAGAAATAATGTAAATGTGTGGTTCACTTTTGGCTGCAATAAATCATTTTTTATATATGATGGTTTTTTTATTATTTTATACCAGGAATTACTTAAAAAATGCACCTCGTATCTTGTAACTTTGGCAGAGAGTATTGAAAACACTGAACAGCTAAAAGATGCAAGAATACATGACATACACAACATGATCAAACAAAGAAGATGAAGATGAACAGGGCACGTACAACATAAGTAGTGCCAGATGGTCAAGATAAGTAAGTGCACTTCACACGGACATAGCAAAACTGGTAGAGTCAGTGGTATATGTGGATCATCATCATCATCATCAACATCATCATCATCATTATGTTCCTTTTTGCTCCATATGGAGCATGGGCACTGCTAGTGACCTCCTTACAGGAAGCCTGAAAAAAGCATTCATTCTATTCTTGAAGTAGTGATTTCCATAGCACTTTGTTTTACATGATGAGGTTGCAAACCTCATAAAAGTCACCTTGTACAACATAACCTGCAGACATCAGCAGCCCTATTCTTTATCTGTGTCTTCAGAAACCCCCGGGAACTACATAGGGTAACCCTAGATAGGTCTTGGGGACAAATACCTCAAAATCACAGTAGTCCGTCTGTTCGAAAGCCAGAAGAACTTGTCTATAAAAGAACGACTGATCTCCAAATTCAGGATCGTTGAAGAGCTCAGGTCTTGGTGCTCTTGTGGTGTTCTGTCCATTGTAGATCTCACCATGATGGAAGGGGTTATTCCCTTCCGCTGTCACAAGTGAAGGCAGGGCTTTAAAGGCTCCAGTCCAGTCCCAGTACGGAATACCTATCTTTGCTCCCTGAGTTGTAGAAACGAAGCATACATAAATGATTTGCAAAAGATGGATTTTACAGGTTTAGCATGCAGGTGATTGTATCAGAATTGGTCTGGTTCAAAGATTGTGGACACATACCTGGCATGATGTGAATCTGTGTTCATTCATTGGTTTGATTTGGTTTTAAGGACCATCCTCATTGCACACATACAACTCCATAAATGCTTCAATCTTCTCCCTTAGATCACACAAGGAGGATCTCAGCACAGTGCACAAACTCTGTAGCACTGGCGAAAATCCCAGTGTATGTATACAGGAATCACGCATTCTATAAATATTTTTGTGGTGGGTGGGTTTCCTAATTTTTAATTTTTGCCAAGGCAGCAGCTGTATGGCCTACTGTGTACAATTTCCAGCTGGTGAGGGATTTTTAACGTGTGCAACTTGCACACAGGACCTCCTATTTATTCGCCCTTATCCGAGAAGGCTAGACATCCAATCTCGCTAGCTAGGAGACCCGGGGGAAATATGATATTTATTTAAAGTAAAAACTGGACTGTATTTGCCTGGCACTGGGTTATACTTTTGGCCCAACCAATTTGACCTGGTGCAATATCAGTATATACACACAAATTACTGTTCTGTTTTGTTGTGTAAAAGAATAAAAAAGGTTACAGAAGTACCATAACAAATACTACCATAGTGGAGTGAAGTGGTAGATACCCATTTGCAGCTGGATAGACTGGAGCATAAATCTATTTAAATATTGAACCTGGAACCCAATAAAATTGCCATGAGAGATAAGTATTTCAAATACTCTGCCAATGACGGTAGCTCAGTCGTTAGTGCACTGGCTTCCTAGCTTGGTGGACCATGGTTTGATCCCCAGTTGAGGTGAGATTTTTTTAGACCAAAAACAGCTCCGGGGTCGACCCAGCCTCACGAATTGGGTACCAGAACAACTCTGGGAAAGTAAAGGCGTTCGGCGTGATGCTGATCACATCACCACTTAGTGTGCCAATGGTCAAGAAAATAAGGGCCTAACACCATAACCCCAATATGCCTCAATGGGCGTGTAACGGGATCCCTTTCTGTATAGAGTGCTATTTGATTACATTTTTTGGCAAGCCATGTGAGGGTCATTTCAGGAAGTTTAAAGATATTTGGTGGGGCAGGGGAATTAAAAAATATGTATAGTCATTCAAATTTTTGATAATCCTTTTCATGTAGCACTTGGTAGGATCATGTGGTTCTGATAAAATAGTGAATCATCAGCAACATCATCTTTTAGCTCCCTGAGGAGAAAAAGCCTTCTACAAACTCACACCAAACCTTCCATGTCCTGTGCCATGTGTTCAAGGTCTAGCCCCGTCATCTTTATTCTTTTCATGCCTGTCCCTATCTGTTTTTCAGCCTCCTTCTAATTCTATCTTTACCTGGGGATTCCAGAATAAGGCTGCCTTAAAATGCTATCACCAGGTTTCCTCAACGTGTGCCTGCCCAATCCATCTCCAGCATCTTCTTCTAATCTCTTGTTCCACTGGCACTTGTCTAGTTTGTCATCACTGTCACATTGGTGACCTTGTTGTATCACTTCTTCTTCGTACACTCTCAGACGTCAACTTGAATAGGTTCAAAGAAAGCAGTGGTCAGCCCGAGCTTATTTCTATCTCCTTTACCCTTTAGC
The DNA here is from genome assembly GCA_024509875.1 of Oreohelix idahoensis. Classification (NCBI taxonomy): domain Eukaryota; kingdom Metazoa; phylum Mollusca; class Gastropoda; order Stylommatophora; family Oreohelicidae; genus Oreohelix; species Oreohelix idahoensis. Next base: position 242,435 of record JAMPIV010000255.1, on the reverse strand, counting down.
TCCCCAAGGAGCATAGGCCTTCAACAAACACATGCCAAGTCTTCCTGTCCTGTGCCATCTGCTCATGTTCTACCATGTTTTCCTCATCATTTTCACCTCTGTTTCCAGTTCTCTTCTCCATGTTTTTTGGTCTACCTCTGCCTCTCTTTCCGTGTGGATTCCAGAACAAGGACTGCCTTTTAACACATTAACTACTGCAAGCCGCTGTCAGCGGCTCACAAAATAATCACATTTGGACCGCAAGCCGCTCAGAGCGCCAATCTAGTTTTAGTAATAAAACGAATGAAAAATGTACTGAAACACTTTCTGATCTGGTTCAAGATTTTAAGTTGCCACCGGAAAACAAATTCCCAAAGCATGGTTGTTGTAGAACACTGGAAAATTGATATTATGTTCATATTTTTCAGCATTTTGGGTTTGTTACCAAATCGTGTAAAACTGTTTACCGTGGCAACTAGTGATAGGACTACAAAAAATGCGTCTAACGGCTGAATAGGATAGAAACTTGTTTCAACAATTGACTGATAGATCTAGCGACAAAGACAAGAGTGAAAACAGTGTGCACATTGATTGAAATTGTGATTTTGATAGAGATGGGGCGCAAGCAGTTATAATTGTGAAAATATTGCAAGTCCTCGGCCATCGGAGGGCCTTGAAATAGCAACAACCTCTATTACAGTTACAACCGGTGTTTATTGTAATAGTAAATTCATTTATCTTTAAAATGACGTGTAATTCATAAAAATCTGTAAACAATTACGAAAACTACAGCTTAGTTTGTGCAAACACCTACAGGATGAAAATGGGAAACAAATTTAATTTGGCCACAGTGTGTTTTTCAATTCGGTAGTTAATGTGTTAATGCTATCAACAGGTTTCCTCAATGTGTGTCCTATCCATCGCCAGCGTCTTCTTCTGAACTCTTGTTTCACTGGCACTTGTCTGGTTCTTGCCATCAATTCCACATTTGTGACTTTGTCATACCATTTCTATCACGAAAGAGTTTTTCCAGGAATGGTACTGGTGACGGCCATATGTGCTCCTCTGCTCCTCATATGTTAGTTGTACCACTTCAATCCTTCTATTCTATGCAATAAGACATTTAATAAAGTAATAAACCTCAGACCTAAGCGTCTTTTATGTTTGGACATGCGCCCTAATATAACCGACTAGGTTGAACGGGACGCGCCTTGCCAAAACTTTATTTAAAAAAAAAAAAAATTTAATAATGTCTTGCCTATCATTTCATTCTTTCTTTCTTGCCAACATCAAGTGCTCCTGCACCAGTTGTTTATGTAGCAATTTATTTTTCAGGATGAGGGTCCAAGCCTCATTCACACCCTCATATTAGTCACCACCTGTGACAGGCCTCAGGAAGCATTAGTTCTTTCTTTCTTTGCCTCCTCAGAGACACCCAAGAACTGCATAGTAACTCCTAACTGAACAGCCATTAGCAGAAATGACTGAATAAAAGGGAGACAAGTAAAAGCTCATAAAATAAAAGGGAGACAAGTAAAAGCTCTTAGAATAAAAGGGAGACAAGTAAAAGTTCATATAATAAAAGGGAGAAAAGTAAAAGCTCATAGAATAAAAGGGAGAAGTAAAAACTCATACGTGAGCAGTCAAAGAATCTTCCCACTGTTTGACGAAGAGTCTGTGCCACTGAGGGAAGTTGGGGCTGCCATGGACACAACAAGCTATTGAATGATTATTGTGTTCACAACGTGCTGGGCTGCCATGGAAGCTTGCAATGTTCTGAGAAAGAGATAAATTCAATGATCCATTAATCATTTATTTATGACACAAAGATCAATTAAATGATCCAATAATCATTGACATAGAGATAAATGATACATTAACCATACATCTACAAGATCATGGAAAATTCAAGAAATAAAAAGGGACACTCTTTTTCATGTACAGGTTTCTTCAGCATCTTCTTCTCATCTCTTCTTCTACTGGCACTTGTCATATCACTTCAATCCTTATATTCTATGAAAGCACCCATCTAGGAAAGTCTGTAATTTCTTGGTTGTCATTTTTATTGTTCTCCATGTTTTACAGCAACACAATAGGACTGACCTGACTTTTGAGTTAAAGATTCTGATTTTTGTGTTGGAGAAGAGAGTGATCTATCTTGATCTCCATGTATTTCCTAATGCAGTGATAGCTCCTCTCGCCTTTTGTAGTCATCTTAAGCTATCATTGTCTTCCCTCCAACTGTTTCTATACCACTCCCTAAATAAATGTATGGTTCTACATCTTGTAGGGGTGTCTTCAAGTGAAATCTTGTTATCGTTTCCTGACTTTATTTTTTCATTGTCCTCTCATAAGTATGTCTTGAATGTGGTTACGGTTATGGGACAGAAGAGTCTGGTTGCTGGCAATATCTAGATCACCAAGCTATTTATTCTCATTATTTTTGTCTTTTCCCTGTGTATTTTCAGACCCAATTGCTGTGACCTCTCATCGAGTGTTTTCAATCTGTCCTGGAAACAGAGATGAAAATGATAAGGAGAACGTGGAAGGAACTTGAGATGATAGCACGTGACAGGAGGACTTGGCAGGTGTTTGTTGAAGGCCTATGCTCCTTTGGGAGTGGAGGGTTATGAATGAATGAATGAAGCTATTTAGTCAGAGTCCAAGCTCTACAGAGATGCCATCAACCTCAAGCTGACCACTGCTTTCTTTGAACATATTCAAATTGACGTCTGAGAGTGAACAAAGAAGAAGAAGTCAGAGTTCACTGAATTCCATTTGTGTTGGCTGAAATCGATGTTCTCATAACACAAACTATTGCCAGTAAGAAGATAAATGGTGACAAGTGGCATCCCTGTTACACACCAGTTCTGATCTCAAATGGTTCTGTAAGTTGTCCTTCATGAAAAACTCTGCATGTCATGTTTTCAGATGTTTCCTTCATTCAGTCAACGATCTTCTATTCATTTTACTTCCACAAGGAGCCCACCCCCCCAACAATTCTATGCCATATTCTCCTGTCCTGTGCCATCAGCGCAATGTCCCTCCTCCATGCCTTCCTCATGCCCCTCATATCTGCCTCCAGTCCCCCTTTCCATGTGTTCCTTGGTCTCCCTCTACCTGTCATACCCTGTGGACTCCAGAACAAGGACTACCTTGTAATGCTATCAAAAGGTTTCTCAATGTGAGTTCTATCCATTTACATCTTTTCGCCTCTATGTTCCTCTGGTACTTGTCTGATTCTTGTCATAAATTCCACATTAGTGATCTTGTCATAAATTCCACATTAGTGATCTTGTCATAAATTCCACATTAGTGATCTTGTCATACCCATACCACTTCAATCCTTTTCTAGCCAAGTGTCCATTTATGAGTCTGTAGCTTTTTGATTTTTGTTTTTGCTGTTCTCTGTGTTTGAGAGCCATACAATGGACTGACTTGACATGTGAATTAAAGATTCTGATTTCTGTACTGGACTTTATTTCTTTTGATCTCCACATGTTTCCCAATGCAATGAAAGCTCCTCTAGACTTTTGTATTCTTATTTTGATTATCACTGTCTGTCCCTCTATCAGTATATATATATATATATGTTACTGCCAAGGTATATGTATGATTCTACATCTTGTAGTGGTGTTTCTTCAAGTGCAATCTTGTTATCCTTTCATGCATTTATTCTCTTTATCTTAATCTTCTCCCTGTGTACTTTCAAACCCTCTTGCTGTGATCTCTCGTCAAGTAGTTTAATTTCGCCTTGCATCTGATTATGGTTATGGGACAGAAGAGCCAAGTTTTAAGCAAAATTTAGATCATCAAGCTGTTTAGCCCACTGAATTCAACTTCTGTTGACCAAAATTTATGTTTTCATATCCCAATCTGTAGCCAATAGGAAGAAAATGATTACAAGAGGCATCCCTGTCATACTCAAGTTCTTATCCTTAACAGTTCTGTAAGTTTTCCTTCATGAAGAACTCTGCACGACCATGTCTTTATATGTTCTCTTTATTAAGTAAATGATCTTCATGGTACTGCATAATCCCTCAACAGTTTCCAAAGTGATTCTCTATCCACACTGTCAAATGTCTTTTCACAGTCCACAAATCCAATGTAAAGAGGTGAGTTCCATTCTAGACTTTGTTCCACCATTATTCTCAATATGGCTATCTGGTCTGTACAAGATCGGTTTGCATAAAACCTGCTTGTTCATTTCTCAGTTGTCTGTCATATCTCTCAAGGATGATCCTGTTTAATATTATTCCTGCCACTGAATGATAGTCAATTAATGACTACGTAATGCCTCATCAGTTTCTAAAGTAATTCTCCATCTCTACTGTTAAATACCTTTTCATGGTCCACAAATCCAATGTACAGAGGTGAGTTTAATTCAAAACTTTGTTTGCTATTATTCACATTGTGCGTAATGTGAAACACTTGACAGGAACTAGTTGGAAAACACATTTTGGAGTTAGATGCTTAAAAAAAAGGTCAAATAAATCTAAAATAATAAATTTACTATAAAACGGCAATAGGAGCTGCATCATACCTGGAAACCATTAGGTCCAGAGTCAGCTTGGACTTTACGAAGTGCGTCACGAAGATTATTAATCTCTGATGTGGATAGACGGGATACATCCTTACGAACACCTACTCCAGCAATAGAGGTGGATGCAATGTCTTCAGCACCCCCTGAAAAAAATATTCATTCATGGTCTGCTAAAAAAAGAGTAAGGATTATGTTCTGAAAGAAGTCATTGTGAGTTGGAAGCATATTACTTATTTTAGAAGGAAATTTAAAAGTATTTATGCAATAAAACTTTGTCAATGGAAGTAAGAAACAGAGTTCTTTAATGTTAAATAGAGCCAGTCCTAACATCTGGAAGAGAGTCACTGACAATTAGTTACAAGCAGGAAAAGCCCCGAAGGCCACAGAGATGTGGATTTACAGAAGATTGTTAAGAAGCCAGTGAGCAAAGGAAATTTATTACTCATATTAGAAGGAGGCACTATGAGAATATAGCTGGAATATGTATTGTAACAACAAGAAATCTTAAAGGAAAAAGAGGATGACAAAGAGAGAAGATACTGGACATTTTCACATCATGGCAAGGTAAAGGAACCCGTTACACGCCCATTGAGGCATATTGGGAATATGGTGTTAGGCCTATATTTTCTTGACCATCAGCACACTCGGGGTGGTGTGGTCAGCATTACGCCGGCCACCTTAACCTTCCCAGAAGTTGCTCTGGTACCCAATTGGGGCTGGGTCGACCCAGGAGCCGTTTGTGGCCTAAAAAAATCCCACCTCATCTGGGGATCGAACCATAGACCACTGAGCAAGGAAGCCAGTGCACTAACCACTATGCTACTGCGACTCCCCATGGCATGGAAAGAAGTCAACAAAAGAATTGATAAACAGTAATGAAGACGTATCTGCCTTAGTAACATTCTCCTAATCTTTTGGCCGAATACCATCACCAATCAAGAACTGCTTACTCGGAGCAACCATGGGAACATGCACACCATCATAGCTGGCAGACGCTGGAGTTGAGTTGGCCACATCCTCAGAAGAGACATTGATGCCATCATAAGAACAGCTATGCTATGGACCCCTGAAGGAAAGCAAAAGAGAGAACAACCAAAACCAACTTGATGGAGAACTATCAAGGCTGAGATGCAAAGAATGAACCACATTTGGGACACTGCAAGAAGGATGGCCACTGACTGAGCAAAGTGGAAGCAGTTTGTTGTGGCCCTACAATGTTTCCACCAGGCGTGATGGCCACTGACTGCTTTGACAGTTGGCGGCTATGGATCAAAGAAGAAGAATGAAGACATAGTTATGGAGAGACATGATCACCTACGCCACCAGACGTGTAGTTCCCAGGGGTCTCTGATGGGACAAAGGAAGAATAGGACCACTGCTCAATCTGGCATGTCAGACAATGAGGTTATACGTGGAGCTGGCAACCTCATCATGTTAAACACCTTGCTACAGAAACTGCCATCACGAGCATAAGAATGCTTGGTGCAGGCTTCCTGTGAGGGGGCTAGTGGAAGTGGTGGCTCTTTACTCCATAAGGAGCAAAAAGGAACATGAATAAATGATGAATGAATGAACCAGACATGGTACTTGAAGAAGAGAGATTCTGTTACAAGGTTGAGTTTTCATATGATTAATCACCAACAATTTATAACTGATTATAATTAACACTTCAGAACGTAGCCAGGTTTAAAATGTCCAAGGACTGAACTCAACATCCTCTTAACATGTATCACAACATTTATTTTCCACTTTGGCTTTTCATATATTTTATGCTTATCAATCATCCTGGCAATAGATTGAAATATTTTGTATTCCTGTCCGTCTCCTTAAACAAATGTATTGTTGACATTACATGACACTTGAATACAGCACAAGCACAAAATTAAGATTATATCAGAGCTGTGTGTTATCTGTGCTTCTCTATGGTGCGGAATGCTGAGAGTTACAGAGAAGGAAATGTCAAAATTGTCCTCTTTTCACACAACATGCCTAAGAAAAATTCACAGAATCTTTTGGCCGAACACCATCAACAACCAAGATCTGCTTACTCGGTGCAAGCAAGAGGACATGCACACCATCATAGCTGGCAGACGCTGGAGCTGGGTTGGCCATGTCCTCAGAAGAGACCCCGATGCCATCACAAGAACAGCTATGCTTTGGACCCCTGAAGGAAAACGAAAGAGAGGCGACCAAAAACAACCTGGCGGAGGACTGTGGAGGCTGAGATGCAAAGAATGAACCAGAGTTGGGGCACTGTACGAAGGATGGCCGCCGACCGAGCAAAGTGGAATCAATTTGTTGTTGCTCTACAAGACGCCACTAGGCGTGATGGCCACTGACTGCTTTGACGGTCTGCGGCTAAGGATCAAAGAAAAAGAAGAAAAGATGACACTTGACCATTTGTGGGGAGTTGTTTCAATATTCTTTAAATCATAATAGCTGAGACATATAAACTCTTATTTTTCCTCACTGCATATTCCGTTGCACATAGACACAAGCTTCTGACACTTCTAAGTACATCCAGTACATCCTTCCATACATTAAGATCCCCACAAGCACACAGAACACCTTGTCCCAGTGGTTTCTGAGAATAAACTACCTTGTCCCAGTGGACACTGAGAATAAACTAAACTGTCATCTCCTAACCACACATAGAAACATTCATACAGACACCTTTGTGCGCACCACATAGCTTTAAAATACAAGACTCTGGGTCAAAAAAGGGTCATAATACATTCGTTATTTGTTATGCTTTAACAATTCAAGATAAAAGGAACAAGCAGTCATTACTATAACTCACAAATAATTGAAAGAAACAAAAAAAAAAAACCTCAACAAAAATCATGAGAATAAATGCTGTGAATGATAGACCTGGAGGTCTGGATCCCTGGCTCTTAGTTTCCAATTATTGTTGTGGTAGCCAATTGTCTTCCATTCTGCATACATGGCCAAACCATCATAACTGGGACTGTTCCACTTGGGTCTGCAGGGGCTGGGTTTTGAGGCCATGACATATCATCTGTGTCTGTTTCCTTTGAGCCAGAAATCTCAAAAGCAGAATGGGGATACCTTCCTTTATTTTTCATTTTCAATGGATCTTCCCTAAATTTTGATAAAACTTTTGTGGCCAGCAAATTAAGCCCAATTTGCAGAGCAGTGACTAGTAAATATTCAAATGTTTCAGATGATGATTGCTGTTTTAAGAGGGCACATTATTTCAGACCAAACTGTGAACCCTTGACATGACTCTGGATTAAATAACAATTGGCTAGTGATATGATTTGTTGCATTGTGGCATGATCACTTTGAATCCTGTTTTTAACCCTGCTCACAATCTGTAATTGCAATTTACCTGGCTCAGATGGCAACATGTTAAACGTGCAATAATGAAGCCGTGTTTTAACAGTCTCCTTGAGGAGGATTGGGGAGAGTGTATGGGTGAAATTTTTCTGGCGTACTCAAAGGGTTAAACTGAATGCCCTCTACTGGGAATAAAGTATGTTATGGTATTAAGCATTGCATGTCTTTAAGATTTTAATTGATTTTTTAATTCTTTGTGATAATATCAAAATTCTGTATTATTGTGAATCAGCAAAACTGGGACCAACACAACTGGGATCAGCACAACTGCACAACTGGGACCAACACAACTGGGACCAACACAACTGGGATCAGCACAACTGGGATCAGCACAACTGAGACCAGCACAACTGGGACCAGCACAACTGGGACCAACACAACTGGGACCAACACAACTGGGACCAACACAACTGGCACCAACACAACTGGGACCAACACAACTGGCACCAACACAACTGGGACCAACACAACTGGCACCAATACAATTGGGATCAGCACAACTGGGATCAGCACAACTGGGATCAGCACAACTGAGACCAGCACAACTGGGACCAGCACAACTGGGACCAACACAACTGGGACCAACACAACTGGGACCAGCACAACTGGGACCAACACAACTGGGACCAACACAACTGGGACCAACACAACTGGGACCAACACAACTGTGACCAGCACAACTGGGACCAACACAACTGGCACCAACACAACTGGGACCAACACAACTGGGACCAGCACAACTGAGACCAACACAACTGGGATCAGCACAACTGGGACCAGCACAACTGGGACCAACACAACTGGCACCAGCACAACTGGGACCAACACAACTGGGATCAGCACAACTGCACAACTGGGACCAAGACAGGTGGGAAAAGCACAGACCAAGGGCTATGTGTATCACAAACACTCACCATGTGGGGGATCATAAATAATTGTAGGCTGTGGCAAAACATCTTTTGCATTCAAGACATGGCCCTCAACATTTTGCACTTCAACCTCCACATGAACCTGAAGAGTTGGGTCAAACACATCTTCAGGGTGAAGTTTAAGGGCATCAAGATACTGAGTTATTTCCCTCCTGTACAATCGGTCATATGCCCATGGTGTTTCAAGAGGTCCTCCTAGCAGATTGAATTCTCCAGCACTCGTGCATTGGTTGCCCTGTGACGACAAGTATCAAATTAATCTCAGTTTGGATGATCAAATTAAATCTAAAAGAAACAAATTAAATCTAGCAGAAACAAATTAAATCTATGAGAAACAAATTAAATTTATGATTAAATCTAGGAGAAACAAATTCAATCTATGAGAGGGAGCCGTGCTGGTGTAGTGGTTACCAAACTGCGCTGGCGACCGGGTGACCCAAGATCAAATCCGGGCAAGGACATTTGAAGATTTTTCGTCGACCGGGATTTGGACTGGATTAACTCGAGCCCTGGTGAGTACATTTGACGAAGTGTCGTGGACCAGGTACTGGCAGCTCCTGAGCCGACCCAGCTCTAATGGGTACCTCTGAAATCGGCGAGCATCTGCTCACATAAAAATCAGTCTCAGGTTAGACATACTAATCTGAGATTTTGCCTCAAGTAATAGCGGGCGTATGGAAAAAAAAACAAAAAACTATGAGAAACAAATTAAATCTATGAGAAACAAATTTAATCTACGAGAAACAAACTAAATCGTTCTAACCCATGAGCAGTATGGTGTGCCAGGTTATCCTATAAATCAACCAATGGGTAACCTTATTTTAGCTGTCTAATTTTCAAAGTTAAACTGTGTTAACACATTAACTACCGCAAGCCGCTGTCAGCGGCTCACAAAATAATCACAAGCCGCTCAGAGCGCCAATCTAATTTTAGTAATAACAAGAATGAAAAATGTACTGAAACACTCTCTGATCTGGTTCGAGATTTTAAGTTGCCACCGAAAAACAAATTCCCAAAGCATGGTTGTTGTAGAACATTGGAAAATTGATATTATGTTCATATTTTTCAGCGTTTTGGGTTAGTTACCAAATCGTGTAATACTGTTTACCTTGACAACTAGTGATAGGACTACAAAAAATGCGTGTACATCTCGTCTAACGGCTGAATAGACAAGAAACTTGTTTCAACAATTGACTGATAGATCTAGCGACGAGGACAAGAGTGAAAACGGTGTGCACATTGATTGAAATTGTGATTTTGATAGAGATGGGGCGCAAGCAGTTATAATTGTGAAAATATTGCAAGTCCCCGGCCATCGGAGGGCCGTTAAATAGCAACAACCTCTATTAGAGTTACAACCGGTGTTTATTGTAATAGTACATTCATTTATCTTTAAAATAACGTGTAATTCATAAAAATCTGTAAACAATTACGAAAACTACAGCTTACTTTGTGCAAACACCTACAGGATGAAAATAAGAAAAAAAATTAATTCAGCCACAGTGTGTTTTTCAATTCGGTAGTTAATGTGTTAATTATCATAGGTTATCATTTCTCTTTTTGATCCTTATAGAGCACTGAGCCATCACTACAGCTGGTCCAAGTGCTCTTACAGCATTTTGTTGCACATGATCAGGTTGCTATGACCACAACCCCATATTAGTTGCTTCTTACAACTAGCTTAAGGGTCCTCTAGTGCTATTGATTCTTTGTTTTCTCAAGGACCCAAGGGAAATAACACAATGCTAAATTATGATTACAGGCGCTGCAATCAATCAAATGATGGCTCAATCAAAGCATTGACGATCATATTTTTTTCTGTTTTAACTATATGAAGAAAATATCCCGTTCAATCTCTGGTGTGTTATAAATAGGATATACAGCAATCCCACTGTCTTACGCTGTTCGATTAGCACTTTTTCAATATAACGCTGTTTGTATTTTATGCCGTATTTCAGTTATATGCTTTAAAGATTCAATCTTATGCTGAGCACTATGCTGAGGCAGAAATATAACTTTCACATGCTCATCAAGTTCATTCAGAGTTGTCGGATGGTCGAGAAGCATTGTCATTTCTAGGATAATGTATTATCCCCACAATGGAATGCAGTTCTATGTTAATCCGTAACATAGAACAAAATCTTAATTTCTACAAGGTGTTTCTTGAAGAGAAAAAGAAAGTGGCAAAGCATGCTCTATTCTTTTTTTTGTTTTGTTTTAAAGTCTCCTGAATATCTTCCATCTCTCATTGACAAAACAGCCATGCATTTTGCTTTTGGAGCCAGAAAAACATTTTCAGCACCTACAAAATCTTCTGCTAACCAGTCGTCTGATGATGAAGACAGTTCTGCCATGACAACTGTAGCCACAAGCAATAGAAGTAGTAGCGAGTAAATTCCTATAACATGTTTTTAAAGTACAGTACACACAACTATTTCATTTGTGTTCAATATATCTAATAATTATATGTCGTTAATAAACGTTGTTAACTGTTTTTCTTAATCACGTTTTACTTAATTTTTATACAGCTTTTTGGGCCTCTCGAACAATTAATTTGATTTCTATTAATTCGGATGGGAAATCAATTTTCGGTTAGCACTTTAGTTAGCATGCAAATTTTCAAGAACGAAATAACAGCGCTAAGTGGGGAATTGCTGTATAGTGTGTCTAATTCCCTTCAGCTGTTGATACCTGATTATGGTATCTTCCCTCGTATCAAATTATTGTAAATAGAGTAAAAGAAAATTTTCAAGTTGCGTGTGTGCATGTTATGTTTTTCTGTTTCCTAAATGGTAATATCTTCATTCTTCTCATGATATACAGAATAAAATAAACAAACATGCATTGATAATCTATCTTTTCATACTCCTCATGGACGATGTTATCAAGGCATGTGAGGAGAGAACAAGAAAGTATTCAGTGGGGTACTGGAATATGAGACAGGTCTGTATTTCAGAGCTGGCATTTGCTAATGATGTTGCCCTGATTGCTAAATCAGAGGCATACATCCTTTCCAACCTGCAAGTCTGGAAGGAAGAACTGGAGAAGAGAAAGATGGTCATAAGCAGCTCTAAAACAAAATCCATGGTGATATCATGAGAAGAAAGAAGACATCAGATTAAGCTGGGAGAACAGGTCCTGGAGCAGGTCGACCACTTTAAATATCTCTGAGCTATTACAGACCGAAAGGGAGGCATCAAAGAAGAGTTGGCCACTCAAAAAGCTGCAGCTGGGAGACTTTTTCAGGCCATAAATCAAGGATTCCTCAGCAAGAGAGAGGTTGGTAAGACAACGAAGATGGCTGTATACCGCTCCACCTAAGTCCCAGTCTTGACATATGGATGCAAGTCATGGGCAATGACTACAACCCACAAAAGCCAGATCCAAACCTCAGAAATGAGGTATCTGAGGAAGGTGGCTGAAGTAACAAAAAGAGAAATGGTCCGCAACCAGACGATACGTCAAGGCCTAAAATCCCACCCCCTGCATACCAGAGTAGAACAGTCCCAACTAAGATGGTTTGGCCATGTCTGCAGAATGGGAGAAGATCCGCTACCACGACAAGCATGGAAAACAAAGAGCCAGGGATCCAGATCCCCAGGACGACCCAGAGTCCGCTGGGAGGACAACATTAGACAATCTTTGAAGGACCGAGGACTAGAATGGAACCAGGCCAGGAGGAAGACAGCTGATAGGATAGTCTGGCGCTCTCTCTTCCAAATCTCTACACCTTACGGTAGAAGGGGAACGACTAAGTAAGTAAGCATTGATAATCAAATTAGCTGTCAAAACAAGCTTTTAATAGGCAGAAAAATTTTGCTCCACGGATAGGTCAAGCCGAAGAAACAGGTAGACCAAAAAAAAATGATACATAAAACTTAATGGAATACCACACAAATCAGTTTAAAGCAACACCTTACAGAAGTGTGAAAGTTGCTTCCTACAGGATTGACTAACAATTATCAATATTCATCACTACCCTTTATTATAATCAGGGCTGTGGAGTTGGCCATTTTTCAGTGTGGTCGGAGCTGGTAAAAAATGTCTCCAACTCCGAACTGTATGCCATATGACTAGTTTTGGAGTCAGAAGTCAGACTTCTAAAATTTAAGGAGAAGTTAGAAAATTTTTTGGCCACCTCCACAACCGTGATTATAATGAAGAATTTATTCTCCATTCACTAGTATTAATAGATTTTACTGAACCATAGATACTTCTAAGAATTATGTAGACATAAACTACAGCATAAACAGACATAAAAATAGGAGCAGAAACAGACATAAACACAGGGGTATAAATAGACAAACAGGGAAGTATGAATAGATATTAAAAATAGAAGCTTAAATAAACAGAAGCATAGGAATATAAATATACATAAAAATATAGCATAAACAACATAAACTTGGAGCATAAATAGACTTAAACATAGGAACATTGATATACATAAATGTAGGGGGTACAAAAATGTATAACACAGCAGAGGGATTACTCATAAACATTGGAATATTAATAGACACAAATGTGAGCATAAATAGATATAAACATAAGAGCATAATAAACATAAATAAAGGAGCATAAATAGACATAAAATGCAGCATAAACAGACATAAACATAGGAACATAAACAGACATAAACATAGGAACATAAACAGACATATACATAGGAACATAAACAGACATAAACATAGGAACGTAAACAGACATAAACATAGGAACATAAACAGACATAAACATAGGAACATAAACAGACATAAACATAGGAACATAAACAGACATAAACATAGGAACATAAACAGACATAAACATAGGAACATAAACAGACATAAACATAGGAACATAAACAGACATAAACATAGGAACATAAACAAACATTAAAAGACATAAACAATTCACGACATTGTCATTAGGAAAATTACTTTGCAAATCTTGATTTTCACACTGCCTGAGGTTCTGATGCCCTTCAGGAGGAAGCCTGCAAACACTCTAGCATGACTCTGCCTTTCCCGAATCAGCTCCTCCAGATCTTCCAGATTGTAACCACCAACATCAAGGTTATCGTAAGTATAGCCCAGGTTTTCATGATCGAAAAGAGTGTTGGGCACAGCGTGATCCCTGATAAAATGCAGCATCACAAGTGGTCGTTAGGACATGTTGAAAATATAATCAAGTGATTTTATAATTCTTGCAAAGAAAATTTTAAAAGGACTGTGTTAGAAAATTATGCCAAAAAAATCCATACTTTATTTAGTACCTAGGAATAAATATTAATAAAGGTGAATTTAAGTAAGTATTAAAAATAAACTGCTGATAGGATAGCACATTGCTCTCTCTCGCTAACCTCTACACCCTAAGTATACATGGAGGCAAATCTGCAGTCATCCTTATTTGACCACCAGCTAAGCACAATGCTATAAGTATACATATGTGGAAGTGAACCTCTGTCTGTGAGGCAAATTACACCTTTACACCTTCATTGACTCTTAAAATCCTCCACATACTTCCAGGGATTCCCCCTGTGGTGAAACTTGTTGAGAACCCAGCATTGCACACTAAGCTTGGAGGAGTCACAGACGTAACTCTGGCTGTTATCTGGTTGGCTGCATGTAGGAGGATCTCACTATGGACCCACTATAGGCAGAGGGTGCTGAGAAGTGGCTCTGCTTCTTCTTCTCTTCTTTCTTCTTTGATCCATAACCGCCAACTGCCAAAGCAATCAGCGGCCATCACGCCTGGTGGCGTCTTGTAGGGCAGCAACAAATTGATTCCACTTTGCTTGGTTGGCGGCCATCCTTCGTACAGTGCCCCAACTCTGGTTCATTCTTTGCATCTCAGCTTCCACAGTTCTCCGCCAAGTTGTTTTTGGTCGGCCTCTCTTTCGCTTTCCCTCAGGGGTCCATAGCATAGCTGTTCTTGTGATGGTATCAGGGTCCCTTCTGAGGACGTGGCCAACCCAACTCCAGCGTCTGCCAGCTATGATGGTCTGCATGTCCTCTTGGTTACTCCGAATAAGTAGTTCTTGGTTGCTGATGGTGTTTGGCCAAAAGATTCGGAGAATTTTCGTTAGGCAGATTGTGTGGAAAGAGGACAGTTTCGACATTTCCTTCTCTGTTATTCTCCAACATTCCGCACCATAGAGAAGCACAGAAAGTACACAGCTCTCATATAGTCTTAATTTGGTGTTTGTGCTGTACTGGGAAGACTTCCAAATGTTGTTGAGAATAGCAAAGGCTGTTCTCGCTTTATTCATTCTGTTGTTAATGTCCTTGCTTGTTCCGCCGTCAGGTGTTACTATGCATCCTAGGTAAGTAAATGTGTCTGTCTGTTCTAACTTCTGGTTCCTTACTGTTATTGGCTCAGAATTGCCCACATTTAGTGGTTGGTGCCCTTGCAGGAAGCCTTCACTAGTAATTCACATACTCTTGCAGGAGTGGTTTCTATGGTAACTTGTTTTACATCAGTCCCCGTACAGAACCTCATTGTAGTCGTCTTATATGATATCCCAATATTTTTTTAATTCTTTATTTTTAAATTTTTTTTTCTTTAATTTATTTTAAAAACATACTTTAATTATGATGATTATTGCAAATGCATGATGTTATATTACTTTTATAATGATAAATGCCTTATTAATGCTTAAAGTAAATGTGAGGATGAAAGGATACAGTATACATGATGAGAGAGAGAGAGGAAGGGCAGAATGTCAGACGGGCCTGCGTGCCCAATTCTTAACCCTTTGAAAATAAAGTTCGTTCGTTCCCTGAGCGTCTTCTTCTTTGATCCTTGGCCGCCGACCATCAAAGCAGTCAGTGGCCATTACGCCTGAGCATGCAGTAGTGCTATTCTTCATTTTGTGTTGTCACAGATCCCCCCCCCTTCACTACACAGTGCATGTGGTCTAAAGGAAACAATAACATTCATGTCAACCTCAGAGATTAAAAACCAGTACAAAAACATAAGAAAATATGTACAACATCCAAAAAACCTGTACAAAAAAAATTAAACAAAAAAGCGTTCAAAGATAGAAAAAAACATACAATGACCATTTTGTTCTTTGAGAAAACTAAAGAGCATTTTTTTTCGCTCATGCTTTTGAATAAGTTATTGTTTCCTGCTTTTTGCCTTGTTTGTATTGAGCACATTTGGTACAATTCTTCATGTAGGACATAATAGGAAACTCAATATGAAGCAATACAACAATATATGGAAGTTTTAATAATTAGGCATAACACCTGTACAGAAAGTATTTACAGGTGTACAAATCTGAAAACAGAACAAACAACCTGTACAGAATATGGGTAACCTGTATTAATTGGCATGTATGCAATAAATTAACATTCTTGGAAACAAATAAAAACATGCCAAAAAATACTACAATATCAACAATAACAACCATCACCTGGTGAATTTATTCAAGTTGAATCCTTCAAAACTGAATGGCTTAAGGGGCTCATTCATGGCGTTGACAGCACAGTCAGCCCGATGGTAGGGCAGATGCCTTCTCTGCTGAAGCTCCTGCCAAACCACCCACAGCTTGTCAATGAAAGAGTGGTGGATGAAGAAAATAGGATCATATGCAGAGTACTCAAGGGAGGACAGCGAGTAGGTCTGGTGACCACCAACGAGGTAGTGAATGGCATTGTGAAGCACCTCAAACTGAACCTGGAATCACCATAATAAACAGCAGTATTAATATTGACAGCATCTGACTGGCTAAGCGGTTAGAGTGCTTTCCTTTGGTGGCGCAGTTAACGGATTTCTGGGATCGAAACCTGCCAGCGTCACGCTTCAGTACATCCAGTTGTAAATTGGTACCTGACTCTGCTCTTGAGTAACGGAAGGTAGAGACAGTGAGGAAGGGAACTGGTCATCCCATCTCTTAAAAAAAGCTAGATCTAGAATGGTGAAGTCTCTAACACTTCACTCTCCTATGGCAGTATCAGATATGTGATTAAACTTCTCTTTATTACTATTAAGCAAAGTTGGGTGCCATGCTCTGAGGCCTCTATGTCCCTCAATAGATCCCTCCTGTATACTCTATCTCAGGATTTCTGAACCTATGGTCCACATCTGACTTCAGCCTGCAGTTTTATTTGGGTTTGCCTTCCATAGCCTTTTGCTGTTCCCAGCCCATCTGCAAGGCTGCAGGTGGTTTGAAATCAGAGTTTTCCATCTCCTAGATGATTTATGGGCATCATCTACCCGGATCTTTCTGGTTTTAGAGTGCCAGAGGCTCACACCTCAACCCCTTTCCTGTTATTGGGTCCTCTCACAAGAAGGCCTGAAGCTGTGCTTTTGCTGTCAGAAGCTATATACTGCCCATGCCTTAGGAGTATTTAAATGGAAATTGACAGCTCATTCTCAACTCCATTCCCAGCTACGACAGCATTTTCTACTTAGTATAACTCTTCTAAAACATCTCCTCATGTGTCCAGTATTTCTCCATGTATATGTCCCACAAGTTGTTCTTTACTGATTAATTAACCCATTCGTCACCTTCCAGCTCCCAACGGAGCATAGACTTTCAACTAACTCATGCCAAGTTCTTTGTGCCATGCCATCAGCTCAGCCTTTATATGTTATCTGTATCTCGTTCATTTCTGTCTCCAGTTCTGTTCTCCATGTGTGAGTTTAATTTTTTGGTTTGTCTCTACCTTTTTCACCTGGAATTTCTAGAATAAGGACTGCCTTGTAATGCTGTCAACAGGGTTTTCTCTATACGTTCCTGTCCATCACCAGCATCTTCTTCTCATCTCTTGTTCCAATGGAGCTTTTCTGGTTCTTCACTGATTCTAAATGTAACTTACAGTTATTAAAACAATAGCCAATGTCAAGGCTGAACAGACCAGTAAAATTTTCCATGCAACATGAAGAAATCTTCCATGCAACATGACAAAATGTTCTTTCACAGTGGTAGGAACATAACCAAGGAAGACTCAAAATTAAGCAAAAACTGTGTGACCTTACCTCAAGTACAAACAACATCAGTATTAGTAGGACATTTCATAAAGTATATCAGTGCATGAAACTCTCAGTGAACAAATTTTTCACTTTATCTAATACATCAATACATCTCAAAATCACTCTTGTCTATTTACTGATAAAATTAACAAAGTTATTTCCCTTAGACCACCAGCTACATGTTACAAGTAAATGTGTGTGGCTTTTCATTAACAGAACCAGAACCTACCTCAAAATCACAGAAGTTAGTCTGCTCCAAAGCATCAAGGACTAGAGGAAACAGTGCAGAGTGTGTTCCATCTTCATCGGTGTTGTAAATCTCTGGCTGAACATCACGGACTGTGTACACTTTCTCAGATGGAATGTACCCGTGTGCAAAAGGATTATCTCGAACCTATCAAAATGTAAATGTTGGAGGAAATAGTCACAGCTTTTAACAGGTGAATTTTTAACAGAGTCATCAGGAATTTTAACTGATTCCGTACGTAATTATTTTCAGCTCTGGACGGAATTATTTTTAAGCCCCAAAAATTTACACATACATAATTTACGTTTACTGACAATGTGTGTCTAATCATGAGTTAAGTATAACATATTATATATCAAATTAAAGTACATTGGATGAACAATATAAATCCATATGCCTTTCTGGCTAATTTTATGTTATGTTTATGTAATAACAGATAATATGTACACGGAAAAAAGATAACTTGAAATTTTGAACAAAAATTTTTGACTTACGTAAGGCTTGTAACATAAATTGTTATCACAATACAGTTTCACTGCTCTCTTTGTGCAGGTAATCCATTTAGAAACACAGAAAAAGTAAGAAAGTTATGGTTGATCACACAGTTTGTTCACTGTTTACATATTAGTAACATATCCTGTGTGTTTTCGGCCATTATGGCGATACGACAAAACACGATTAAAGATGAAGATAAATAAGAAAAAATCCTTTCAAACGCAAATAAAAGACGTTGAAGCTTGTTGAAATTTGCCCAGTTTTGTGTTTACTTCCGTTCGAGATAAATTCTGGGCAGTATAAAATATCAGAATAGAAAGAAACAACGAAATAAATCAGCGTCTTTTAAAAGATCTTGCGACCAGAGCGGTCGGCCATTGCGTCTTTTAATAGATCTTACGTACGGAATCAGTTAACAGACTCATCAGGAATTTCAACAGACTCATCAGGATTCATTTACAACAGTGTTTCTCAAACTTGTTCTGGCCACCGCACCATTGGCTCCCAGAGCACATCTCCAGTGCCCCTCCATTTCCTGGCATTACATAAAAAACTATAAAGAGTCGAAAATAAGGGCAACTACTAATACAAATCTGTGACAACTAATTAATCTTTTTTTTTTTTTTTTTTTGTAGTATAAAGCTACAGATAAGCTTACTTATTAATTTTTTTTATTTTTATAGTATAAAGCTACAGATATGCTTATTAATTTTTTTTTAAAAACTTACCAGTAATTACATAATCCAGTATAACCAGCTTCCATCAACAGTAAAAGAGAGTACATTAGTAACCCACCACAAACTTTTTTTCACTAACACTGCTATGCAGTAGTTGAAAAGGATAATGCAAATATTCCCACCAGTACCCCTCGAAAAGCTTCTCGCACCCCCTGGTATGTGCACCCCATACTGGGAACATCTGCTATAAGGTATATGAGAAACTGGTACTAGTGACGTTAGGGAGGAGCGGTGGGTTAAGGTTTGTTGTTCGTTCGTTCGTCAACTAGATTGCTGTTATACCCTGTTCAACTAAAGCGGTTATAATTGGGGTATATTGTGCGTTAGGTTCTTCTATGCTAGCCGGTTGTTAGTCCTGAAAAGGACTGGTCCTAAAAAGGACCACTAGCTGACTGTCTGGATTCCTCTTTGTTGTTTGTCTGTTCGTGGTGCCATGGCGTGTTCCATAGTGTTTTTAATTTCCTGCCTCACTATCTGGCTTGTGTGGTTTTGTGTGTTTTTACGCTCCTCATTTCTGTTTCTTGTGTCTTCCTTTTCTCCTGTATCTGA
The DNA here is from genome assembly GCA_024509875.1 of Oreohelix idahoensis. Taxonomy (NCBI): domain Eukaryota; kingdom Metazoa; phylum Mollusca; class Gastropoda; order Stylommatophora; family Oreohelicidae; genus Oreohelix; species Oreohelix idahoensis. The sequence continues at coordinate 222,638 of JAMPIV010000255.1, read as the reverse complement.
AATAGCGCTTTTTCTATTATTGATGGGAGTAGCTTTTCTAGCGTTTCCTCGATTACTTCTTCGTCTGATTGGTCATTCGTTTTAGTTTCTCGTGTGTTAGATGTAATTTCCTCAATGGCTATTCTTTCTGCTTCCATTCTTTTGAGTATTTCTGCGTTTTCTTCTTTCAGCTCTGTCAGCTTCTTGACATCTGTTTCTATTTGTTGCTGGATTCTTTTCATTTCTTCCATCATATGTTTAATGCTCTGCAGATCTATAACATCTTCTCCACTGTCAGTTTAATCTTCGGGAGTCTGCCTGCATCTATTCTTGACCTGGAATTTCAGTTTCATTTCTTTAACTTCTGCTGTCAGCTGGTGGAGCTGTCTTATATCTATCTTGTGCTGTCTGTCTGCGACATCCGCTGCCACTCTGTGTTTTGCCTCTTTGAAAGGGATATTTTTGGACACAGCTTCCTTTATGATGTTCTTTGTTTCCTGAAACATAGGGCAACCTCTGTACTTTGCCCCATGGTTTCCATGGCAGCTTGCACAGGTACTGTTTGCATTTATGGCCTTGTAATTAAGATCCTCCATCACCTTGGGACAGTCGCGATATGGGTGGCTCCCCACACAATGCCGGCAAACTGTATCTCTTCTGCACATTTTCTTTGTGTGGGAAAACTGCTGGCAGTTGGAGCACTGCATGACTGGAGGGATATGTGCTTCTGTCCTTTTTGCTGTATTTTGGAACGTCAGTCTCTCAGGTCTTGTCGATCCTTCAATCGTTACTACAATCACATTTGTATCTTTCTTGTCCCAGGTTTTTAGCCTTTCGACCTGTGTGATTTTGACATCTGTGTTTTCAGTTTGTAGGTAGCTGTGCACCTCGCTTGTGGGCCATCTGGTATCAACCCCCTCTTATGACCAACTTCTTTGTTGTCTTGGATGTTTCCACTACTACTTTTATCTGGTGGGGCAGTTGGAATTCTTTTGGACCGGACTCCAGTTCGATCATTAGCGAAGTGGTTGTTTCAGTGTTGTTGACTCCCTTTTCATGTCTCCCTACTTTAGTGATGCCTCTCCTGCCAGTTATTACCTCAAGGATACCGATCACTTTATTGTCGGGTAGGGCCCTGAGACATCTGGGTGATCTTAACGATCCTCTCCTGTATCGTATCTGTGTTGTTTGTCTTGTTAGTCTTTGTCCTTTGCTCCCTTCTCCGGTCTTGGTTAGAACAAGAATCATGTTCCTGTTCGTTGTTAGAAGGAGCCTTTTCTTGTGTCTGAGCTTTTGAGTTGTTATCAGTTGTTGTTTCATCCAGACTAGGTCTAGTCGTTTGCGTCTCAGGGTTTTTGTTGGTTTGTATCTCGGCTCTCGCAATTTGCGCCATCTGAGTGTTGTTTCATTGGATTTGATACTCCTCTGCCTCTTGGTGATTCTCCATCATCGAGTTTCGGTCTTCGATGTCTAGGCCTGGCATGACGGGCGTGGATGTTGATTCGTATGGTTGTTGTGAATTCGCTCGTAGTTTATCTCTTGTCTCCTTCTGGAATTTTAGCCTTCTCATCATCATTTTTGCAATTCTGGTAATGGCTTCCTCTTCTCTTGGGCCAAGAACTGCATCAAATTTTGCGTGGCTGTCAATTGTTGCCACCGCCGTGGTGTCAGGAGCAGCACTGCACAGCTTCTCAGGAGGTTCGGCCATGACGTTAGTATTTGGGGCAGCTTTGCTCTCCGGTAATCTGTTCTTGTTCTGTGATGACTCTTCTTTGTTATCAAGTGCTGGCGGGGTTTAATAAACTTTCCTCTTTTTGGCTTGTGGCTTGGTACGAACTATTATGTTTTCTGCGTATGTCCTGAAAAGGACATTGGTTTTAGTATATTGCCATCTGCGATCAGTCGGCGAAAAAGATCGTTAAGGTTTGTTCAGGCTACTTTCTCCTTTTAAGCACTCACATCAGGGCCCTGTATAATCAAATTGCATTTACATGTAATTGTTATATTGAGTAATATTGTTGAATTTAGCCTGACAAATCCTCAACCACCCTTCAAATCATTCAAACACGCTGGCAGTCTGTGGTTTCTGTAGCAATGTTTTTACATGATGAGGTTGCCAACCTTGTGCACAACCTCTGCCTGGGGAAACAGTAATCCTATTCTTTCTATGACCCCTCAGAGACTTCTGGGAACTACGTGGGACAACTAGATCTTTCACTTTATATAAGCGGCAGACAACCCAGGAGCTTTAGCAACACTGAGCTCTCTAAAAATCTACCTTGCTACAATTGTACCAGGTTTCGAAGCATTTGAAATCTGGAAGAAGTGCAACCTATTTGTAATTTTTATCTCAGCCGGATAAAGAAGCTAAGAAAAGTAGAACTAACAGAAACCAAATAAATGTTGGGTTGAGTAAAACAGAGACCAGAAGCTTAATTCAAAGTATAATATCTGACGAATGTACAGTAGAGTGGGATGGAAATCTCAAAGGCAGACATGCTAAAAATCCCAAGCAATAAGAAATTTCTTAGACTGCAAATAGGAATGTGTTATTTAAAATAGTAAAACCTTACTGTGCATAATGTCTAGAAAAAACAAAAAAACCAATATTAGATTATTTACAGGCTTGCAATTCATCTATAACTGATTTTGTCCCTACTATGAATAAATGTTAAAAAATGTGTTCAGTGGCCTAATATTAGCACAGTAACTACTTTACTAGGCAGTCTTTGTTCTATAGACACCCTAGAGCAAGACAAGTACAGTAGATGTAGACCAAAGAACGCATGGAGAAGACAACTGGAGACAGAAATAACAAATGATCAGGAAGACATGGAAAGGTCTTCAGCTCATGGCAAACAATAGAAAGACTTGGCATGTGTTTGTTGAATGCTGATGCTTCTTGGAGAGCTAAAGGGATTTGATTGATTCATTGAATTCTCAAATTTCAGTTTACCAAGGAGCATAGGGCTTCAGTAAACAAATGCCAAGTCCTCCTGTCACGTGACATCAGCTCCAGGTCTTTACATATCTTTCTCATTATTTTCTTTAGTCTCGTCCTCGTCTCCATTTCAGTCTACTTCTCAATCTCTTATCCTAGAGATTTCAGAACAAGGACTGCCTTGCAATGCTATCAACAGGTTTCCTCAGTATGTGCTCTATCCATCGCCAGCATCTTGTTCTCATCTCTTGTTCCACTGGCATTTGTCTGCTTGTTATCAGTTCTACACTGGTGATCTTCAGACTTCTACACTTTATAAGATATAAAACACACTTATTTGTTGTATATACAGCTTACAAAACTCTAAATACTCTTCAACCATTATGTAACTATTATACACACATTATACATTTTTTCATAAATAAAATATGTTTACTGGTTTTTTTTAAACACCTGTAGGGAAAAAATCACAGCCATTTGAGCCAAGGTGAAACTTGAAAACTGCCTCAGAGATAAAAGAGTTAAATTACCTCATCATTCCAGGCATCATAGTAGTCCACCCTGGTAAAGAGGCTTGGCAGTTGCTTGATGGGGTAAGTCCAGTCCCAGTATGGAATGGCAATAGAACTTCCATGTCGCTGAACAGCTTGTTCAGCCTACACAAATGTACAAACAGTAATAACAGCTTTAGAGTGAAGCAGCAAAATATGAACTAACAATGTTGTTAGAATTATCAAGCATCAGTTAAAATTCATTGAGTTTTGGAAGTCATATCTGTCTTTTTCCTACTGTCTGGTGTCTTGAATCAGCCTTTACGTTATGAATATGAAATCATCATAAAATAGCTTCAAAGAAAAGTGGCACTGAGAACATCCAGCATCAGATCTAACAAACGCATAATATTCATTACCAATAACCAGTGGCGTACTAAGGGGGTGTGGGGTCCGCCCCGGGTGACAGCCAGGAGGCGGGTGCCAAAAACTTTAAGGTCGCCACTGCCTATAACAACGCATAATACTCATTACCAATAACATCGCATAATACTCATTACCAAAAACAGATTAAGTGATAATTTTCAGACTGAGAATCGGCCACCGCATTCTCAAATACTAATAGTTCATCAAATTAAAAACCAAGCAGATAGACATGTGTCCTATGTGGGGAAGATAAACCAACAGCATAATTTGTCCTCACAGAATACTGGTTCCGTGAAGAGGATTGACAGCAGGTCTTCACCCACTCTTTGAGGGAGAACATAAATGATCAAGACAGAAGCTAGAGACAAACCACCAGCTTTATGAAAGGAACAGCGATGGTTATATGAAGATGAACAAAGAAGAAGAATCGGTAGTGTCATCAATTATTTCCCATGCCAGTTTTTTTTAGACTTTCTCTATGTCTTCTTCTTAACCTCTTTGAACTGAATTTAACACTTTTTTCATCATCATTTCCCATGCCAGTTTTTTTTAGACTTTCTCTAAATCTCTTTGAACTCAATTTAACACTTTTTTCATCATCATTTCCCATGCGTTTTTTTAGACTTTCTCTAAATCTCTTTGAACTCAATTCAACACTTTTTTCATCATCATTTCCCATGCCAGTTTTTTTAGACTTTCTCTATGTCTTTCTCTAAATCTCTGTGAACTCAATTTAACACTTTTTTCATCATCATTTCCCATGCCAGTTTTTTTAGACTTTCTCTATGTCTTCCTCTAAATCTCTATGAACTCAATTTAACAATTTTTTACCATGATTATCATCATTTTCCTGTGCAGACCTTCCAGACATCACTTTCAATGGGCAGAAAATTTAAAGGCAATCTAAGCTGAAGTATCTGGGAGTAACATTTGATCGTTGGCTATCGTTCAAGTATCATGTCGAACTGATCATACAGAAGTGCAAGCGAGGACTGGCAGCCTTAAAAACAATGGCTGCTTCGTGCATGGAACAGAGGCTACTGTTTCTCCTGTATCATCCGCTTGTGATTTCTGTAATCAAGTATGGGATAGGCAAACTCACGCTGTCAGTATCACGATGTGAATGACTGGAACACATTCAAAAGGAAGGGATGTGACTAGATTTGGGCTGTATGTGTGATACCCCCATTGTGACAAAAAGATACATGCTTGGATTGCTGTCAATAAGATCCAGAAATGTGATGGCCCAGACAAAAGCCTATATGCAGGTAACCAGAGACAAAAGACATGATAAAGTAGCTGAAATCAAAGGAGCAACAATAAAGAGGGGGATGACATAGGCTATGATTGGGCAGGTGACCAGGGTTGAAAATGCATCCAAAGGAGAAGAAAGGAGTAAGTCAGGGGAGAACTGGATAAACTACCAGCAGGTTATCATTAGTCTTGGCAGACAGTACAAATCTTGGGGCAATGGAAAAGCAGAGCTGGTGATTAATCAGCTTAAAAGTGAACATGCTGGGGATGATGACGCCATTGTGTAAACAGATGGGTCTGTAGTGCGTGGTGAGAAATCAGCATGGGGCTTTTCTGCGAGAATAAAGGGCAGGGTCATTGCTGAACAGAGTGGAGCCTACATGCCAACAACCTTCATCATGAGAATGGAGGTAGAGGCAGTTACTGCAGCACTGAGGTGGCTGTATGAAACTGCATCAACCAGGGCAGTTATATTGTCAGACTCTCAAGCCATGCTTCGGAAAGTTCAGAATGGATGGCTGCAGCAAGAATGGAAAACATCAATAGATTCCTCAAGTCTTCAAGAACTGGTGTGAATCTACTGTCCTGGTCATGCAGGGGTACGTGGCAGTGAAAGAGCTGACTAGTCTCGACAGCATCCATAGTGTGTATACTGGACAAGATAAGGGAGAGATACTAAGGGCAATTAATGATCGCCTGCTAGATAATGACACTGCAATGGATGAACCAACAAGGCTGAGGCTGCTGGAGTTTGGCATCAAACGTGGGACTAGCACAGCATCCGTCGTATGTACAACCAGCGTGCTACAGGTACAATTAGCATTCATACTCTTTGACATTTGCTGAGGGAGACTGAGCACCTATGGGTTTGCCCAGAGTGCAGTGAGGTCAATTCTGTTTAACAATAACCATATATAGACATCTTCGCCTTGCTGAGTTGGTTCTTATTCTCAACTCTTTTGAGTTTAATGGCCAATTCTTCAACCAAATCAGTGGCGTCGCTATGGGTACTAAGATGGGCCCTAGTTACGCTTGCCTGTTTATGGGCAACTTTGAATATTTGGTCTTTCAAAGTTTTATGATGGACCAATACCCGAGTTTTACCGCCGCTATACTGATGATAGTATTGGCATTACAGACATGTCTGAGGTAGACCTCCATCGATTTATTGACTTTGTTGGTAATTTAATTCCTGCCATCAAATTCACTTCTGAAATCTCTACAACCTCAGTGAATTTCCTTGACTATTAGCCCTACTTGTCTTAAAACGTCTGTCTATTATAAGGCTACTGACGCTCATGGTTTCCTTCTTTATACTTCATTGCTTCCTCTTAGTTGTAAAAATTCTATTCCCTTTTCTCAACTTCTTCGCTTGCGTCGGTTATGTCACGATGATGATGATTTTCATCAGCGAGCTCAAGAGATGCTCGAGTTCTTTCGCTGACGTCTTTATCCAGAACATGTTTTATCTGATGCTCTTAATCGTATCACATGCGTCACTTGTCAGACGGCACTCACTACTAAACCTTCTGTCCTATCTGACAGACTCAAACTGGTTCTAACTTTCCATCCTCACTGTCTGGCGGTGAAGAGAATTCTGTTTCGACATCTGCCTATTCTCCACTCTGATCCTGATAACAAAGAGTTGTTTCATGATACACCTTTGGTAGCATATTGTAAGGATAGGAATTTTATGGATATTCTTGTACACAGTCGCTTGCGACATACTAGCCCTTCATACTTTGGTACTAAATCATGCCAGCGCCGTATATGTAAGAGCTGTCCGTTTGTACTCCAAACTCAGACAGTCACTTTTCCGAAAGGAAAATTTATCATTAGAGTCTTTCACATGCGAATCCAGAAACCTGATTTATGCTATCATCTGCAAGAGGTGTGGCATTACCTATATTGGTGAAACTGGCAGGCATTTGGCAGACAGGTTTCGTGAGCACTTGAATGACATCTATCATAGCAAACATTTACCGGTGGCCCTTCATTTCAATAGGCCTGACCATTCAGGTAATTCCGATATTCATGTTACTGCCCTCCTTTCATGTGTCGGTGATGACAAGACTCGCTTTTCGTTGGAGAATCATCTTATTTTTCAAAAGGGCGTTTTAGCTCCTGGTGGCTTGAATATCCAACATCATTTTGCATAAATTCTGGTAGCTTTTCTCTTTTTCATTCTTTATTCGTTGTCTTTCAGATCTATCTTCTGATGTTTTTGTTTTGGTTCGTTTCGTATCCTTTTATATCTTTTGTTTTGTCGCTATCATACGTCACTTCCTTGCGATTTCTGTGACGGAATACTACGGCTTTCTTTCACAGCATCTTCGGATCGAGCTCAGAGAACTTTTACTTGTTCCAAAGTTTTGTTTATTCTCTTTTTTTCGTTTCGTTGATTATTTACTTTCTTGTTTCGGTATTTCTTTTAGATTTTATGATTTTCTTGTATTATTATTGTTCTTTTTTCTCTCATCACTGTTGTTGTTTACTTTTTCCATCTGCTTGTATCACCCATTTGGTGTATATTACTCATCATCGTATGTTTTTGTAGAACCTATGTGTAATTCTTGTCTTTGTCATCTGTTTGTGGCTGACGAAGGGTAAAACCCGAAACGTCCCTCGTGAACCGTTATTTGTAGAACTGATTCAATACCGTTTTATTGGTTTATATACTTATAGACAAAAAAAAAAGGTGTCAGACAAGGTTGCGTGCTGTCCCCCTGCCTATTTAATCTATACACAGAAAAAATGTTCAAACATACACAGGAAATGCCAGGACTGAACATCAGAAGGTCAATAAACAACCTTAGCTATGCAGATGATATCATGTTGTTAGCTGAAAGTGAACAAGATTTACAAGAACTGGTGAAGCAAGTAAACAGCATAAGTCACAAATATGGATTAACCATTAACATCAAGATACTTATTCATATGCAACCAAAGTGCTTAATATAAATGGGGAAAATTTCAGAAATTGTGTACAAAAAAAGCACAAATATTTCTATAAAATACTCGCACCACGAGATTGAAAGAAATATGTGTTATTTAAATAGGCACACAATTTAGTTTTCAACCCACAATGTGAATGGCTTTTCCATAATTTCCTGAAAATGCATTACGAAAAGATAACAAGTTGGTGGAAATGAATTATGGGACAGGACACTACAAAAATTAAGATATCTGAGTAACACGTTTTTCTGCTCCAGCAGCAGAATCAGGCAGCTGTAACGTATCTTACCTGAAGAGTGAAAAGTCTGTGCCAGTGAGGGAAAGTTGGCATGCCGTGCTGACAGCAGGCCACTGCCGGATGATCAGGATCTGGACAGCGGGCAGGAGCTCCATGGAAGGAGGCCAGGACTGCCCATCCATCATTGGTCTGATCCTCAAGAAGATCATGTAGAGCAGCCTGGATACTCTGGATGTCTCTCTCATTCACGTCATCAAGGTTTCGTCGAATATGATTAACTGTAACTTTCTTCAGGCTTACGTCATCTATTGACAGAAAAGTATTTTATTAACTGCACTAATGCTAAAACAATTGTAAACAGAACTCATACTAAAACAATATGCTAACAGTACTTATACTAAAAAAGAAATCTGCTTACAGTATTTTCAAACAATATTCTACCAGTACTAATGCCTACCAGTACTAATGCCTAAACAATGCGCTAACAGTAGTACTGGTAAAACACTACTAATGTTTACAAAATCTGCTAACATTACTAATGATAAAATGTAACAAGAAGAGACATGGTCCACAACCAGATGATACGGCTATGCCTCAATACCCAGCTCCTGCAGACCCAAGTAGAACAGTCCCAACTAAGATGGTTTGGCCATGTCTGTAGAATGGGAGAAGATCGGCTACCACAACAAATATGGGAAACCAAGAGCTAGGGATCCAGACCTCCAGGACAACCCAGAGTTCGTTGGGAGGACAACATTAGATAATCCCTTAAGGACAAGGACTAGATTGGAACCAGGCCAAGGGGAAGACCGCAGATAGGAAAGTGTGGCTCTCTCTCTGGCAAGCTTCTACACCTCAGGGTAGAAGAGGAACGACTAAGTAAGTACTAACGGTAAAACAATCTGCTAAATGCTAATTTATGACAATAACATTGTTTTCAATCATCGTAAGACTTATGAAATGACTAAAACAACTATAAAAGTCGTATTCAAGTCCAAATGGGACAGAGGACACCCAAGTCACTTAAAGATGATGCCTATCACCAGCTATCTAGGCGAGACCAGGTCATCATTTTACGCTTACGTACAGGTCACAATAGTTGAAGTACCATCTATATCACAAGTACAGGATTGGTCCAACAGATCTCTGCTCCTGTGGCACCAGCTCCATGAAAGCCGAATATCTGTTCCAACTTACAGCAGTGAATGGAGTGGCATATGGCAATAACCCACTTCTTTTGACAAAAAACTGTTTGGAGATGTCAGGGACCTTGAGCTGACTACTGCCTTTATCAGAGTCATTAATGTAGATGTCTGAGGGTGAATGAGATGTCAGGAACCTTGAGCTGACTACTGCCTTTATTAAAGTCATTAACATAGAAGTCTGGGGGTGAACGAGATGTCGGGAGCCTTGAGCTGACTACTGCTTTTATTAGAGTCATTAATGTGAAAGTCTGAGGGTGAACGAGATGTCAGGAACTTTGAGATGACCATTGCCATTATTAGAGTCATTAATGTAGAAGTCTGATGGTGAACTAGATGTCAGGAACTTTGAGATGACCATTGCCTTTATTAGAGTCATTAATGGAGAAGTCTGATGGTGAACTAGATGTCAGGAACCTTGAGATGACCACTGCTTTTATTAGAGTCATTAATGTGAAAGTCTGAGGGTGAACGAGATGTCAGGAACCTTGAGCTGACTACTGCCTTTATTAAAGTCATTAATGGAGAAGTCTGAGGGTGAACAAGGAAGAAGAAGAAGGATATTGTTTAAAAATCTGTTACCATGACAAACAGCAGCACAATTTGCTAACAGCATTCATGCCCTTTGTAGTTCTTCAAGACATGATGACAAAATAGGACTACTATTCCTCTGACATGTCATAAGAGGTTACTAAAAAGAGGCTGTGAATGGATCTGGCCATCTCATAGTTTAACAACAAATTATTTCAGAGACCACAGCTGCAAGATCATATGCATACTTTTGTGCAAGTTTTATTGTAAGCAGGCCTGCTGCAGGGTGGCTCCATGCTCCATGAGGTGCAAAAAGAAAAATGAATGAACAGCATCAACTTAAAATTTGCATGGATCTAGCAATGCCATCATGTAAAACAAATTGACACAGGAACAAACAATGCCAGAAAATATGACGTGCTTTGGCAGAGGCTTCACATAACAGGACCAACAGCTGTAGTTGATTCTCGCTCCTTATGGAGCAGAACATGAGACTAAAAACATAATTAATGTGAAAACAAATAGTTAACAATGTCAATATCAAAACATTTAGCTAACAATAGTGGCACATGGTGTACTTCACATTTTTAAAAGATCAAATGTCACCAGAATGACTGGCTAGTCCCCATGCCCAATCCTTCTAAGCTGCCTTCCACAACATGCCAGGTAGGGTACAATTTTTTTGCTCCATTTTTGGGCTTTGGCACCACATGGGTGAATATTCTTTGAATGCTGGCAGAACAAGCGGGTTACATGTTTCAAAGTCTACAAAGACTTCCATACACAAACAGGTGGAAGGCAAGGTGGGACTACCATCATATTGTCCCATGTATAGCCATTAATTGAGTCAACAAAAGAACTGACAAACAGCACAGGGCACACCAAGCTGTGGAGAAACAGGGTCACAAACACTAGTTGGCATGGTACTTGTTCATTTTATGCACCTTATCTGACTCACGATTTTACACTTACATTTACCTCTGGATTTTTTTTTTTTTTTTTGCTGTTATTTTTTATTTGCATATTTGTTTTAGCTCTAAAGAATTTTCTGGTTTTAGGTAAGCTAGTGAAATATCAGTGGAGATCTCTCAACCAAGCAACAATACTTTTTTCCAATATTAAAAAAGAACTTGGCTTGCTTTATTAGGAAAAGGCATTCACTAAGACATTCAGGCAATTGTCCTTACCCTGGCATACTTTCTGTCACATGGTCATGATGATGATGTTTATTGTTGTATTTATGGCAAGGAATGGAGAGGTGTTATTTGTAAAATATAGTGCTTATTTTATATAAACAGAATGTGTTCAGCTTGAGTGATTACTCATCAGGTCTAGCAAAGCAGTCTTAGTTAACGTTGGCTGAATAAATGTTGTCAGCGTAAATCACGTCGAAGTGAAGGAATTTGATGAAATAGTTTTCTTGAGAGATTATGAATGGAGTGAGTTGTTCACTGGATTTTGAGTGACCTGGTTGTGTTCTGTTGTCCTGAATGGTTATGATAGAGAAATATAGTTTTATGAATAAGATTATTCGTGGTGAATTGGACCTATGTTTCAGTCTTGACCTATGAATGCAAGTCATTGATAACGACTACAACCCACAAAAGCCAGCTCCAAACCTCAGAAATGAGGTATCTGAGGAAGATGGTTGAAGTAACAAGAAGAGACATGGTCCACTAACAGACGACATGGCAAGGCCTAAAAACACAGCCTCTGCAGACCAAAGTAGAACAGTCCCAATTACAATGGTATGGCCATATCTGCACAATGGTTTGAAGATTGGCTACCAAAACAAGACCCAGAGTTCGCTGGGAGGACAACATTAGTCAGTCTCTGAAAGACCAAGGACTAGACTGGAACCAGACCTGGAGGAAGACAACCCAAAGGATACTATGGCACTCTCTCTGGCAAATCTCTACTACCCAGGGTAGTAGTGGAGCAACTAAGTAAATATGTAAGTAAGTACAATTCGTAGTAAATTGCGTGATAGCTTCACTGGGTAAGAAGCTGGAATTTATTATAAGTTATTGCTCAGCACGAGATTAGTCTGACATTTGCAGTGGAATGCTACTCTTTAACCACATTTAGGTGACATTCAAATATTCAGGACATATTTCATTAAATGTTTCTTTGAGACTGTAACCAAGTGTTGGTGGTTGCTTGATAGTGACAGTGTGATCTACGGGGATATTTCTCATACATCTAGACAACTGTACATGCCAGTACACAGGTTGCACATACAATAATATAACAGAACATAACGCACCAACACCACACCTATTACCGGAGAATGGACAGCTTGTGACTCTTTCTGTATTGTTTAAATAATGTAACGTGATCAGTTATTTGAGGGCACTGGACATAAATCCAGCAACCTGGGAGGATGAAGCCGCCGATCGCACCAAGTGGCGATGCTATCTGCGGCACCACCTCAGTTTGGGCGAAAAGAAGCTCACACAACAAGAAGAAGAGAGGAGAAAACATCGAAAGAAACACCAGGAAAATAAGCAGTTGAGGGCTGTCACCGCGGGGGCGCATTCCCATAGGTAGTTATGACTGTAGGGGCTAATATTATTATGATCAGTTATATTACTTATAAAGCAAGCTCTGCTAGCAGCCACATTTAAATGAGGAAACATCTATGTTATCATCTTATTCTCAATGATCATCAATTCCCTTTGTGCTTCATGTAGAGCCACTACTACAGCTGACCTACTTACAGGAAACCTGTATCAAAGTATCCATATGCTTTTGTAGCAGTGGTTTCTATAGCAGCTTGTTTTATGTTATGTGGTTACCAGCCCCAGGTGCAACCTTATGTTCGTTACCTCTTATAACATACCTGTGTCAGCACCTGTCATTTCCTTTCTTTGAGTCTTCGGAGACCCCCCCCCAGGAAGAACACAGGGGCCTTGTTCCAAACAACGTATTAAAATAAAGTTCAACAGAACACTATTGACAAGAAACGAGCACAATAATACAAGGTGTCACAGTGAACATTGTTTAAGTGCCACTTTAACCTGGTCTTCAGGATTTGTTGTACCCAAATTTAAACTACTGGGGGCACTCACGTTTGGCTGGTACAAATATTACAGTTGGTTCATGAACAAGATTGCTGTCGAGCTCTGTGCCATTAATGTATTTGACATGAATTTTAAAGTGGTACTCATCATCATATCGGAAGTTATGGGATTCCAGCTAAAAGGGGAAAAGAAACAAAAACATCTCTTTACATGTCACTTGATGCAGTGAATTGACAAACACAGAGTTATAAATTTTTCACTTCCTTTTTGTATTTGTGTTATGTACTTAAAACATCTGTTATGAAGAGATGAAAGATGGAATATATCCTGACAACGTGAAAGATGGAATATATCCTGACAACATGAAAGATTAAAGGAAAAAAAAAAGAAAATGAGATTGGCAAAAAGAGAGGATACTGGACTGCTTGACATCATGGTATGGAAAGAAGTCAACAGAACTGATAAACAGTATTGGAGACAGAAGTTGTGGAGAGACATGATAGCCTACTCCAGCAGGCATGATACTTGAAGAATGAAGTAGAAGCTTAACATATGTTCAAGTCAACAAGAGAGTTGACAGAAGATAATACAGACTGAAAGTTTGTAACATACATGGTCAGTACCATATAGAATATTTTTAATTGGAAGTTTGTGAGAGATGTGGTCTATGCCATACAGAATATGTGGGATTGGAAGGTGGTGAGAAATCTTTCTTCTTCTTTGATCCTTAGCCGCCGACCGTCAAAGCAGTCAGTGGCCATCACGCCTAGTGGCGTCTTGTAGGGCAACAACAAATTGATTCCACTTTGCTCTGTCGGTGGCCATCCTTCGTACAGTGCCCCAACTCTGGTTCATTCTTTGCATCTCAGCCTCCACAGTCCTCCGCCAGGTTGTTTTTGGTCGGCCTCTCTTTTGTTTTCCCTCAGGGGTCCAAAGCATAGCTGTTCTTGTGATGGCATCTGGGTCTTTTCTGAGGACATGGCCAACCCAGCTCCAGCGTCTGCCAGCTATGATGGTGTGCATGTCCTCTTGCTTACTCCAAGTAAGCAGATCTTGGTTGGTGATGGTATTCGGCCAAAAGATTCGGTGAATTTTTCTTAGGCATGTTGTGTGAAAAGAGGACAATTTTGACATTTCCTTCTCTGTAACTCTCAGCATTCCGCACCATAGAGAAGGACAGAAAGCACACAGCTCTGATATAATCTTAATTTTGTGCTTGTGCTGTATTGAGAGGACTTCCAGATGTTGTTTAGGCTAAAAAAGGCTGTTCTTGCCTTATTCATTCTGATGTTGATGTCTTTGCCTGCCCCGCCGTCTGGTGTTACTATGCATCCTAGGTATGTGAAGGTGTCTGTCTGTACCAGTTGCTGATTCCTTACTGATATGGGCTCAGGGTTGCTCACATTGAGCGTCATGACCTCTGACTTCTTTAAATTGATGTTCAAGCCCACCTGCTGGCTAAACTTATTAAGTCTATCTGTTTTTTCTTGGGTGTGTTGATGTGAATGTGCTAGTAGTGCAATGTCATCTGCATATTCCAGATCTTCCAATGTAGAAAATGTAGTCCATCTTATTCCCCTTGGACTGCCCTCTGTTGTCTGGCGCATCACCCAATCTATGACTGTTAAAAATAGAGTGGTTGATAAGGGGCATCCCTGTCGTACTCCTGTCTTCACCTCAAAGGTTAGGTTGCTCTGCCCAACACTTCACGTAAAGTTGGCATAGAGGCTTTTTATGATTGACACTATGCAGCTTGGAATTCCATAAGCCCTCAGTATTTTCCATAAACTGTCCCTATGTATGCTGTCAAAAGCCTTTTCAAAATCAACGAAATTAATGTACAGCTGTCTTTGCCATTCTGAGCACTGCTCTATAATGTTCCTGAGAGTGAATATATGATCTACACATCTTCTGTTCTTTCTAAATCCTGCTTGTTCTTTCCTCAGTTTGTGGTCTACTGCTTTTGAAATTCTCTGTATAATTATCCTACCTAGTATTTTTGTTGGGAACTGAGAGAAGAGTGATTCCTCTCCAATTATTGCAGTCGGCAAGATCTCCCTTCTTGGGCAATTTGACAATTATTCCTTTGTTCCACTCTGATGGTGTTGTCCCCGTTTTCCAGACTTGTGCAAATAGTGGTTCTAATAGTTCTGCTGCTAGCTCAGGGTTTGTCTTAAATAGCTCTGCATTTAAGTTATCATGGCCAGGAGCTTTTCCGTTCTTTAACCCTTTGATTGCTGTGATGATTTCTTCTTTTCGTGGAATGTCTGTATTTACATCTAGATCGTTTTCTGCCTCAGGAACATTCAGTTGTGTCTCTGGTGGTTCCTTGTTCAGAGTTTCTCTGAAGTGCTCTGCCTATCTTGTTTCCTGTCCCTCTGCTGTCGTGATGAGATTTTCTTGCTTATCTCTTACTAATGTAATATTGTTTGCACCTCGTTTTCCGCTGATGAATTTAGTTATTTTGTATACTGTGCTTTGTTCATTTCTCAGTGCTGCCTCTTCTGCCTGTCTTGCAAGATCGTCTAGGAAATTCCTTTTGTTGGTGAGAAATCTGGTTAGTACTAAATAGAATATCTGGGATTGGAAGTTTGTGAGAGATATAGTCTGTGCCATGCAGAATATTTGGGATTGGAAGTTGGTGAGAAATCTGGTTAGTAATATGTACAATAGAATACCTGGGATTGGAAGTTTGTGAAAAATATAGTCTGTGCCATACAGAATATTTGGGATTGGAAGTTGGTGAGAAATCTGGTTAGTACTATATAGAATACCTGGGATTGGAAATTTGTATGAGATATATTCTGTACCATACAGAATATTTGGGATTGGAAGTTGGTGAGAAATCTGGTCAGTAGCCTACTATACAGAATACCTGGGATTGGAAGTTTGTGACAGATATGGTATGTACCATACAGAATATTTGTGATTGGAAGTTTGTGAGAGATATGGTCTGTACCATACAGAATATTTTGTATTGGAAGTTTGTGAGAGATATGGTCTATACCATATAGAACACAATAGTGTACATGTAGGCTACTATCTCATAAGGATCTATGCATCACGGAGTTCTGCTGACACTGACTAACTGTATGTTGCATCAATGTTTGACCGTACGTTACGTCTGAGAATAAAATATGTGTATTATATATATTTTATGGCAAAGAAAAAAATATGCGTATAATACGTTATTATATGTTAAATTAATATGCATAAGTTTGACATGGGGCGCTTTGCATAGGTATGACGTGAAATTAGTCATTGGCACATAATGTGTAAAAAAAAAACAAGTTGTTTGTTTTTTATGTAACAAGAGTTTTTCTGACACTTTAAAGGTAATTATTATAAATATATGTTTTATTTAAACTACAGCTTGAACTGCTAGACAAACATGTGTTAAAACATTCAGATTTACAGAATACTGGTCCTCTAATGCAGTGATGCAACGTATTTCAATGTACAGAAGTTTTATACGCGTGTAATTCATTTTTTTATCGTCAAAAATACACTACGTATCATATGTACGGTAGAACATTGTTTTACGTGTGATCTCAATACTGTTTCTCTCATTTATAAACTAAGTGTATCTTGGGATCTGCTTACAACTCTATGGAACCGACTTCAATCTTATGCATATAAGAACTTATGGTAACATTTACAAAGTCATTAACTGTCCCTTATGCTCCCTATGGAGCATTGATCCATCAGTAAAGCTGATCCTTTTGCAGGAATCATCAACCAAAACATTCATGTGCTCTTGCAGCAGTGACTTCTGTAGCAATCTGTTCTACATGATGAGGTTGTCAGCCGTCATGAAAATCCTCATGCTGATTGCCTCTCATGAGATATCTGAGGAAGCAGTAGTGCTACTATTGCTTTGCCTCCTCAATCCTGTCACAGAATGCTCCAACATATCCATGGCCAATGCTCCAACATATCCATGGCCAATGCTCCAACATATCCATGGCCAATGCTCCAACATATCCATGGCCAATGCTCCAACATATCCATGGCCAATGCTCCAACATATCCATGGCCAATGCTCCAACATATCCATGGCCAATGCTCCAACATATCCATGGCCAATGCTCCTACATATCCATGGCCAATGCTCCTACATATCCATGGCCAATGCTCCAACATATCCATGGCCAATGCTCCAACATATCCATGGCCAATGCTCCAACATATCCGTGGCCAATGCTCCAACATATCCATGGCCAATGCTCCAACATATCCATGGCCAATGCTCCAACATATCCGTGGCCAATGCTCCAACATATCCATGGCCAATGCTCCAACATATCCATGGCCAATGCTCCAACATATCCGTGGCCAATGCTCCAACATATCCGTCACCAATGCTCCAACATATCCATGGCCAATGCTCCAACATATCCATGGCCAATGCTCCAACATATCCATGGCCAATGCTCCAACATATCCATGGCCAATGCTCCAACATATCCATGGCCAATGCTCCAGCATATCCGTCGTCAATGCTCCAACATATCCATGGCCAATGCTCCAACATATCCATCGCCAATGCTCCAACATATCCGTGGCCAATGCTCCAACATATCCATGGCCAATGTTCCAACATATCCATGACCAATGTTCAAATACAATGAAAGTCGAAGTCAATGCCTTAACGAAATACGTGCCCAAGCCTAGGCTTGACTTATTCAAGAAAAGCTTAGCTTACTCTGCTGCTCATCTTTGGAACTATCTTCCACATTATCTAAAAAATAACAACCTCAGTCCCTATTCATTCAA
This sequence comes from Oreohelix idahoensis, assembly GCA_024509875.1. NCBI lineage: Eukaryota > Metazoa > Mollusca > Gastropoda > Stylommatophora > Oreohelicidae > Oreohelix > Oreohelix idahoensis. Next base: position 204,822 of record JAMPIV010000255.1, on the reverse strand, counting down.
TCGTAGACTTTTCTAATACTTTATGAGTTCTGATTATCTGCCCCCATAATGTGATTATTTTTCCAAACAAATGATATAATATCAAATGTAGGGTTCTTCTTCTTCTGCATTCGTCCTAAAAAGGACGTTTGTTGCATTGTGTCACTGTTTACAGCAAAGCTGCGATATCTGCCCCTTTTGGCCCGACACATCAGTTTTCGGCACAGCATTTTTGGGACTGGGTTAGCCTTCCCTCTTCGATCCCTACTCTCTCAGCCAGACTGTAGTGATGCAGCCTGTTTCCAGGACCACCACTTGGAGGTGGAGTCAGCTCTGGTTCGCTGACCCTGACGCAAGCAGTCAAGCTATGGGTCGCTTACTGCATTCCTCACTTTTGATGCATCTTCAGTCCCGAATGTAGGTTTAATGATGATGTTTGTACTTTTCAACATATTTTATTTCATGGTGATACTTAGTTTGTACTTTTCAACATATTTTATTTCATGTTTATAATTAGATACTGTGAATGTGAGTATGCTATTATTTTACCTTTACAACGTTGAATTCTTTTACACTGATAGGTAAAATGCATGTGAGAATAAATGAAATCAGTATAAAAGATGAGAGATAGGAAGGGCAGAATGTCAGACGAGCCTGCGTGCCCAATTCTCAACCCTTTGAAAATAAAGTTCGTTCATTCGTTCTTCTCTGATCTCCAGTAACTACACAGGGGCCCTTAGCCAATTATTGCAATAGATTACTGAGAGCTTTAGATGGGCTAAGCAGTTGGAGCACTTTTCTCTTGCGGCAAAGCTACTAGATTCCTGTATCAAAACACAATAGCGTTACACTACAGTCAACCCAGTTATAAATGGGTACCTAACTCTGCTACTGAGTTAGGGAAGGCAAAGGCAACAAGGAAGGGAACTACTCACACCTCTCCCCAAAATAAACCTAAATCTAGTCTGATGAAATCTCACATGCCTACAGCTGTATCTGTTACTACCTTTCCCTTTCTTTTTAATAACTGACCTGGCTAGTGATCTCATATTTGTAGAGCCTGTCAAACTCCCAGGGCATCTCAGCCGCACCACCAAGAATAGTAAAGTATCCTCCTTCAAAACAGACACTCTCATTAGCATTGCAGATCTCAAAATTGATGTTAGCAGACTTCCCAAATCCCTTCAGAAGGAATCCTAAATGGGTGACAATTAGATGTGTTCAAGTAGTGAAGTTAGGTATTCATCCTATATACATATTGATGTGAAAATACACATGCAGTAAACACTACTTTTCAATCATTCAGTCAATCAATAGCCGTTAGCTCCTCAAGGAGTATAGGCCTTCAACAAATGCAGGCCAAGTTCTCAAGTTACATGCCATCAGCTCAAGTTACATGCCATCAGCTCCAGTTACATGCCATCAGCTCCAGTTACATGTCATCAGCTCAAGTTACATGCCATCAACTCAAGTTACATGCCATCAGGTCCAGTTACATGCCATCAGGTCCAGTTACATGCCATCAGCTTAAGTTACATGCCATCAGCTCCAGTTACATGCCATCAGCTCCAGTTACATGCCATCAGCTCAAGGTCTTTCCATGTCTTACACATAACTTTCAGTTTTGTTTCTGGTTGGGGCTTCTCTGCTCTTGTACAGGGCAGAATCATCGCAGAACATAGCGGGGCTTACAAGATAACAACTTCCAGCATGAGAATGGAGGTCGAGGATGTTACTGCAGCCTTAAGCTGGATAACTGAAACTTCATTTACGAAGGCTATCATTGTGTCTGACTCTCAGTCCATGCTTTGGAAGGTTTAAAGTGGTTGGTTGTGGCATGAATGGAAAACATTCATAGAAGCTTCCAGTCTACAAGAGCTGGTGTGGATATACTGTTCTGGTCATGCTGGGGTATGTGGTAATGAAAGAGCTGACAGACTAGCATCAAGAGCACCCATAGTGGGGACACTGGATATGGATAAGGGATATATATTGAGAACAATTAATGATCGCCTGTTAGAGAATGACACTGCAATAGATGAATCATCAAGGTTAAGACTGTTGGAATTCGGCATCAAACGTAAAGCTAGTAGAGATGGACATATGAGAGGATGCATCCATCGTGTTTACAACCAACGAGCTACAGGAACAATTAGCATTCACACTCTACGACATATACTGATGGAGACTGAGCACCTATGGGTTTGCCCGGAGGGCAATGATGTCAATTCTGCATAACAATAACACATAATTTTAATTTCTGTCTGTATGTGTTCTTTGATCTGTCTCTGTTTTTCTTACCCTGTGGATTCCAGTACAAGCACTGCTGGGTAATCCTACTAACCAATCCAAGGTGTGTCAAATCCACTGTCAGTATCTTCTCATTTCTTGATCCACTGAAACGTGTAGTTCTTGTCATCAGTTCCACATTTGATGACCTGTCATTCCATTTCCACATTTGATGACCTGTCATACCATTTCCACATTTGATGACCTGTCATACCATTTCCACATCTGATGACCTGTCATACCATTTCCACATTTCTGTTCTATGCAAGCACTAATTAATAAAAGTCTGGAATGTCTTGTTTGGTGTTTTAGGTATTCTCAGTGTTTCAATGGACTGTTTCCATTTATCGTTTTTCAGTCAGTTCTACTTCATGGCTCAGAAACATGCAGGACAAACAAAAGGAGAACCAACAAGTTACAAATATTAATAAACAGATGAGCTTAAATGGTTTGACAGGATCACAAATGTGAAACTGAGGGGGAAAAAATCACACAAAGAAGTGGAACATGAAGAAAGAAAAAGTCTGCAAGTCCATTGAACACCGGGTATTCCGTGTAAGGATAAACACTGTCTTCTAATAGATGATCCATAACAGCAATCAATCAATCAACAAAAAGATGAAAAATGAGAGGACAACCATTTATAAATTTATCACTTTGTACCACAAAAATCAGAATCTTCAACTCAAATGTCAAGTCAGTCCTATTGTATGGCTCTGAAACATGGAGAATAACAAAAACAACAACCAAAAAGCTACAGACTTTCACAAAATGGGTGCTTGCATAGAATATAAGGATTGAAATGGTATGACAAGATCACTAATGTGGAACTAATGACAAGAACCAGACAAATGCCAGTGGAATAAGAAATTAGAAGAAGACGCTGGAGATGGATAAGACACACACTGAGGAAACCTGTTGATAGCATTACAAGGTAGTCCTTATTCTAGTATCCCCGGGGTATGAGAAATAGAGGGAGACCAAGGAACACATGGAGAAGAGAACTGGAGACAGACATGAAGAAGACATGTAAAGACCTTGAGCTGATGGCACGGGATAGGAACACTTGGAATAAGTTTGTTGAAGGCCTATACTCCTTGGGGGTCTGAAAGGTTATAATGATGATGAAGACAAGGCAAGCCTTGTTCTGGAATCCCCAAGACAGAAAATAATACAGGGCGACCTAAAAACACATGTAGAAGATAATTCATTTCTTCTTCCTCCTTGGTTGCGTTGTGTCCATTTACAGCAAAGCTGCGGTATTTGCGCCTTTCAGCCGACACTTCCGACTTCCGCACTGCATTTTTTTAGACCGGGTTTGCCTTCCCTCTTCGATCCCTACTCCTCAGCCAGACTGCAGTGATGCAGTCTGTTTCCAAGACCACCACGTGGAGGTGGAGTAGGGTCTTGGTCAGCTCTGGTTCGCTGACCCTGACGCAGGCAGTCAAGCTATGGGTCGCTTACTGCATTCCTCACTTTTGATGCGTCTTGGGTCCTGAAGATAATTCAAGATAGAATTAAGAAAAGAAATAATATAACATTTAATTAAAATAAGTTCTTTCATGTAAGCATGTCTTCATTGATGTTTACTAACCTTAGTATTTTGATTTTGAATGTTATGCTATCATATATTAATATTAACACTTTTATTTCAAGAGTTTTATTCATGTCATTATAACCACATGATTGGTCACATGACAAAAGTGTTTCAGTTTAGGAAATGCTTTTACATAAAATGTCCATAGGAGTGGCTAGTATCATCTTCTATGGTAAATGACTTACTCTGTGTATTACTTATATGCCTCCTTCAGCTCAACAGACTTACTCTGTGTATTACTTATATGCCTCCTTCAGCTCAACAGACTTACTCTGTGTATTACTTATATGCCTCCTTCAGCTCAACACTCATTTCTCAACACCAAGCACTTTGGGAATGGCAAAGGTCAACAAGTAAAAACATAATGCTTAAACTATTATTAATCATTTCCCTTCAGCTCCCATTGGAGCACAGGACTACAAGAAGTTTACATCAAGTCTTCCTGTCCTGTTCCATCAATATAGCTCTTTTTGAGCCTTCTTTATTCCTTTTTATGCTTGTCGCTAATTCATTTCTTCATGTGTTTTGGGATCTCCCTCAATTTCTCTATTCTGGGGATTATAATTTTGTCCTCTGGGGTTGAAGACAACAACAGCCACACCAGCTGGTTGTAATTGCTGGTCATGTCATTTTCATGAATTATTTTTTTTAATGTATTTAACTTATTTCTCACTTTCCTTCTTCTCTGTTTTCATGTGATTTGTCCCTGACAAAGTCCTTTTTGGTGATCATTCATTAATTTTCCTTTGAACTCCTTACAGAGCATGGAGTCACCACTATAGATGGTCCCTTTGCAGGAAACCTGCCCCCAAGTAGTCCCATTCTTTATCTCAACAGAGACCCCCTGGAACTGCAAGGGGCCCTTATGGCCATAATGTATGCAATTTTCTTTGCCCTTTATCCTTGTAAGACATTTTACCAGTTTTCTTTACCCTACTCAGGGGGTTCTAGATTAAGGACTGCCATGTAATCTTGAGCCATACATGTGTTATTAAATCCACATATACCGTCGTCGTCATCATCACTATAATTACCACCACCCTCCAACTCCTCGAGGAACATAGGCCTTCAAAAAACTTATGTTAAGTCTTTCTTTTTCATAACATCAGCTCAAATCCTTGAGTTCCATCAGCCCACGAAGTATGACTGCCTTGCAATGATATCAACAGGTTTCCTCAGTGTGTGTCCTATCTATCACCAGCATCTTCTTCTCATTTCTTGTTCCAGTGGCACTTGTCTGGTTCTTGTCATCAGTTACACTTTGGTGATCTTGTCATAACACTTCAGTTCTTTGTGTTACATATATTTTTACTGCCATATATTTTTTTCTTACCAGCAAAAACACGATCATGCTCCTGCCTTTCCTTGATGTAAGCTTCCAAGGTGGGAATATTCATGCCAACAAACTCCAGAGCATCATATTTGTAGTGGAAATGTTCTTCATAGGCAAATGTATCCTCTGGACGAGAATACTCCTGGGTGGCTCTGTTCAAATTGTATGGTGGTCCAAAGCTGAATGGTTTTAATGGCTCCTGTGAAGAATAAAAACAACAGCTGGAATAAGTTACACAGCTGGAAAGAGTAATGAGGATGTCCTGAAAGAGGTCAATACACAAAGGAAGCTTATTTCTCATGCTAGAAAGAAACACTTCACTTTCTCCCGGCATGTTCTGAGAAGATGAAAGCTGAATTATATTGTGATAACAGGAAATATTGACGGAAAAAGAGGATAAAAATGAGATAAGATGCTGGATAGTTGACATAATGGCATGGAAAGAAGTCAACAGAACTGATAATAAGTACTGGAGACAGAAAGCTGTGAATAGACATGATTGCATCTGCCACCAGGCATAGCATTTTAAAAAGAAGAAGAAGGAGTAAGTTAATTCAAACACTTCTGAATGTGAAGTGCTCATAAATCAAAGCTAGCATATGTGAACTTGACGTTTTCAGAAATTTATAAATGAAAGCTAAAATATGTGAACTTCAAGTTTTCATAAATTCACAAATTAAAACAAACATATGTGAATTTTAGGCTTTCAGAAATTCATAAATCAAAGCAAAGATATGGGAACTTGAAGTTTTCAGAAATTTATAAAAAACAAACATATGTGAACTTGACGTTTTCAGAAATTTATAAATGAAAGCTAAAATATGCGAACTTCAAGTTTTCATAAATTTACAAATTAAAACAAAGATATGTGAATTTAGGCTATTAGAAATTTATAAATCAAAGCAAACATATGGGAACTTGAAGTTTTCAGGAATTCATAAACAAATACAAACATGTGAACTTTAGGCTTTCAGAAATTCATAAATGAAAGAAAACATATGTCAACATCAAGTTTTCATAAATCAAAATTAACGTATTTGAACACACAGAATAAGTGAGAGTAAAACATGCATAGCTCAGTAAACGAAAGATTTGATAGCAATCTGATTTTAGCAGAAAAAGTGCTGATGATTAATTATCAGATAAAACCAAATACATGTTAGTGTTACAGAATACCTCATCTATGGATTAGCAGTACAATCATTGATCAGTTAGACAAAAATGTAGGCTATATATATATATATATATATATAAAATATTTTTACAGTTCTTGTACTATTTTAATCTTTAATAACTTTGGTTGTACGCATGATAGAAGCAGACTATAAAGTGACATGAAAGTATAATTTATTTAGTTTTAAAGCAGCACACATTTTTAGGCCTTAACATAACTGTGACCTTTTGTGACACAGCGTTCAGTCCGATTGTCCACCTTGTTGAAAATGTTCTCCAATTGCTGCTCAGTCAATTGCATTTGTGATCCTGACCATGAGCTCATTCAAAGAATGTGGTTTTGATGAGTAGACAATAGTCTTAATGTGATAAGTTATTCTTTTTTTTATGCCATTTACAGTGTGCAAAGTTATTAAAGTTTTCCTCTTTAAAAGAATTTAGAAACACCCGGTATGTATAAATATTATGTATCTGTTTTGCTCTGATGAAGACCTATTTGGCAGATACACTGGCTGTGTTTTCTTGTAATTCTGTAAAAATATCCTGTTCAATATAATTTTATATTTGGACATGCATCCTAATGTAACTAACAGACCTTGTGTCAAGGTTGATGGAGGCCACATCTTGCCAAAACAAGGCAAAACTGTTTTTTTTTTACAATTCATATTTACAGTTCTAATGTCAACAAAAGACAAAGGGAGGGGTGAGATTAGCAACAACAACAAAAAATGAGGAATTATTACCCTCTGCTGCTCCAAAGCACAGTTGGCCACATTTGGTTTATGTCCCCTGTGTTTCTGGAGTGCCTGCCACACTGCCCACAGCCTGTCCGTGTTTGAGTGGTGGATGAAGAAGGCAGGATCATACGATGCATAGTGCAAATGAGCCAGGGAGTGCTCCTTGGAACCTCCAATCCAGGAGTGGATGGCGTTGTGGGCTATCTCCAACTGAATAGCAAAGTCACAATAGTCCTCTTGTTCTAAGGCAAACAGGACCTGAGTGTACAGCCAGGTGTCCCAGCCATGTGGGCCTCGTTTGAACAACTTATCTTCCTGAAAATATAAATTGGCAAATTACTGTCCACAACTGTACGTCTCAATCTTTCATGTCATGAGAAGGAAACAATATGAGATTGCACATGATGCTGACAATATATCATGTACGACAACTGCTACGTAAACCACAATTGCAAAAGCTTACGAGGTGCTTTTGTGCAAGCTTCCTTCAAGATGGCAACTGCAGGAGTGATTGTATGCCTCAAAGGGAGAATACAAATTAAATGATGGTGAAGATGAATTATTTACATATGCTGAAAAGACAACTAAATGGGACACACTCTCTAAAATAATGAAGAACTGAGGAAAAGAAGCAGGTAAATGCAAGTAAAACAAGACATGAGGAAAAAACAGCAGAGCTGGATGGTCCACACACTTTGAAGAAGCTGTTTAATGTATTTAATGTACGAGTATTTAACTTAGTTATAATCCAAATTATGGTAGGCCTAATATTTCATGTGAACTGTTTTAATTTAGGATTAGTAGGGTTAAACCCGATTCAAATACCGTTTTATTGGTTTACATCACCTCTTCTTAGTTTTAATTTCGTTTCTTTAAAAAACAATTGATATTCCAATTACCAGTTTTACAGCAGCCCCTAAACCTAACCCATAAAACGCTTAATTTATTTACTTTGATAAGAATAGAACTGTTTAATTTATTTGTAAATTTTTTTTTGCAGAAATAGACTTAGTTATAATCCCCAATATTTCATGTGAACCGTTAATTTGTAGAACTGATTCAATATCGTTTTATTGGTTTATATACTTATATTCCTTACCAGTTTTACAGTAGCCCCTTAATTTATTTACTTTGAAGAAGTCATGTGCTAGCATTACAAGGTAGTTTTTGTTTTGACAACACAAAGGGAGAAAAAAATCTAGAGGATAACCCTGTGTGGAGAAAATAAATCTGGACAGAAATAAGGACTAATAAGACATGAGAAGAACTGGAACAGACTTCCAGAAAAAAAAATGTCTTTGAAAGATCTGGATAACGGTCTACAGTCCACTGGAAAATAATCATTAAGTGTTAACTGTGGTAAAGCTGGAACAATAACAATGGAAAGACAATCTATATCTTTTTTTTTTTTTTTTAACTGGGTGCCTTCAGACATCATTCTAGCCCACTGTCTGTTTCCTTCCTTCTTTCACTGAGGTACTTCTAACTACAAATGCACTATTTTCAGTCTCTCATATTCAGAACACTATTAAGCTCTAACATAAAATGAGACCCCAATGGGCTGATCACCCGTTTGCCAGTCACTTTGATTACGGAAACAACAGCAAACGGATTGATTTGTCGTTGCCCTAAAGACGCCATTAGGCGTGATGGGAACAACGGCAAAGAAAATCTATTCGCTGTTGCCCTTAAGACGCCACTAGGCGTAATGGCCACTGACTGCTTTGCCGGTCGTTGGCTAAGGACGGAAGAAGAAGAAGATAAAATGAGAACACCATTAAGCCCCAACATTGTAGGATTTACACATGAGAACACTGCTAAGCCACAATGTTATAAGGTTAACACATAAGAACACCATTAAGCCTCAACATTTTAAGATTAACACATGAGAACATCATTAAGTTCCAACATTATACTATTAACACATGAGAATACTAGTAAGCCTCAACATTATAAGATTAAGGCCAGAGAGCACCATTCAGCCTCTGCATTGTAAGCTTAACACATGAAAACACCGATAAGCTCCAACATTATAAGATTAACACATGAAGAACACCATTCAATCCCAAATTATAAGATTAACACTTGAGAACACCACTAAGCACCAACATTAAAAGATTAACACCACTAAGCCCTAAATTTATCCATGGAACACCGTTAAGCCTTGAACATTAGAAGATTAGCACCTGAGAACAACCTTTAAGCACCAACATTATAAGATTAGAATGTGAGAACACCACTGAGCTCCAACATTCTTAGAACAATACACAGGGACACTGTTGCTGAGTTATTTGCCGGTTGAAGATCATGCACTGAGTATGGTTACTTTAGTGATCTCTTGTTCATCGTGCTTGGTTTATTATTACGCGAATTAGGGTGAAGCGTTCATACAACTCAGTAGCATGGTATGAAGAAGTAATTAATGTAACTTGAACTCAGCAACATTAATGAAGTAATTAATGCCTTCAGGTTGAGTCCGTAATATTTAATCACATGTACACACAGGATGATCATTTCAAATAGGAGCAGAACATAAGTCCGTATAAGTCATGCATAAATTAATCAATAACGTAGACTGCTGGTTTACGTGTCAATGTCCGTTTAAGGATACAATGCAGTATTGTCGTCAGAACATCACAGCTATATGCACGCGCAGCTAGACATGGCTACCTGCCGACAGTGAGACTGCGAGTCTGAATATTCATACGAATTTGACGATTATTCTCCTCCTTCTGAGGATTCTAGTTAAACACTAACCTCCGTAAGTTTCCTCTCATATAGAGTTCTAGGACTGACCCTGGTCCATCATAAATGCACATATAAATGGCTATATCATGCCATTGAATTGGAAGGTTAGAAAAACGCAGCTATTCAGCTTGGCGGTCAAGTAACAAAGGGTAGCGTCTCCTAGTTACCGACTGTGACCCAAACAACGCTAGACACGTCATAATCGATCGTGTATGGAGCGTTCAATAATTGAAACATCTATCGCAATATATTAAATGTCTTAACCTTTACAATTGCACGTCTGCTAACCTTTAGCAGACGGCGTTAATAACATATACCGTAACAATTCCCTGTACACCGGGGAAAAAAAAATCGATAGATTTTTTTTCAAGATCTATCTGACTTAACAATTTTTCAAAAAATTTAACACAATTGTGACATATGGCCGACGATGTTCTGAGTAGAACTGTGTCGCGGTCATGTCAACTAACTATTTGTCATAGTCATCTAACATTAATCACATTATATATCAATATTATACATATTATTATATCAACTAAATAAAATGTGTAATGTCAATAGTGAATGATAGAATTAAATTAAAGTAAGGTCTGTCGTATTAGTATGTCATATAGGAATTAATTTGACTAATTAAAATTAAATTAATTAATTAAACTAAGAGTTAAATTATTAAGATTCTAATGTAACGCGATGTTATGAGAGAAGAAAAGACAAATAAGTGAGAAGAAATAGAAAGAATTCGAATATAAGTTTTAACTTAATTGTGTGTGTTAAGTGTTAGTGAATAATAACTATCTAATTTAACTAACTAGATAACGTATAGGTACATTAAAAAAAAATATTAATCTAATACTTGTGTGAGATTTATTTTCTCTTTTCATAATTTCTTCTTTTTATATTTCGTTCTCTTTTTTTGTTCTTTCATTTCATTTTTTTCTCACATTTCATTTTATTGATAATAATTCAATTAAGAAGTTAAGTTAACTAATTAATTAGTATAGGATATGATGATCCATCCGTAGTCCTGATCCTGATGAATTCTTTTAGACAAAGTGTTGAAACGTTTCCGTCGGACAGAAATGTCAATTATCCTAGGATACAAGAATTAAGTGCACATAGGATAATAAGTTCGACTTGTCGTCAGATATTGTTCCATGATTGTTCGACGAATATTCATATATTGTGTATGGACGTTAGATGAAGTTTCAATGTCAATATGTATACCTTGATTGTCTTTAGTTCAATTCTGTGATGCATATAGTGTTTATAATTATTAACTTGAAGTCAAGGTTAGTTCCCTTATAGTTGATACTCCGTTCTATCCAATGTAGTGATGATTGACGTATTTTAGGAATGTCAATGTTGATTATTCGTCGTCAATAGGATTACGTGACAACGCATCCGCCACAATGTTTTCAGTGCCAGGAATATGTTCAATGGAGAATTCAAATGGCTGCAGGATGATCGCGTATCTGGCGAGTTTTGGGCTTTTGTGATTTGATCTACGCAAAGATGCTACAGCACGTTGGTCAGTTTGTATGGTGAATGGAGCACCAAGCAAGAACTTTTCCAGTTTAGTGATTGCCCATATAACTGATAAAAGTTCCTTGTCCACTGTGGAATACTTTGTTTCTGCCGGCTTTAGCTTTCTTGAAATATATAAGGTAGGATGTAGAACGCCATCATGGTTCTGGAGCAGGCATGCACCAATGCCGTAGTTACTAGCATCTGTTCGTAAGAAAAATCTTTTGGAAGCATCGGGAAGTCTTAAAATTGGTTCATGCGAAAACAAATTTATAATTTTGTTGAAAGTTTCATTGCATATACCAGTCCATGTCACCTTCACCGGCATGTCTTTTTTTAACAATGAAGACAATACAGCCGTGATGGATGACAAGTTTGGTATGAATCTACTGTAATATTGAACAAGTCCTAACAAACTCCTGACCTGTTTCTTCGTCTGAGGAACTGCTATGTTTAGAATTTTGGAGACTGTACTAGGTAACGTTCGGATATATCCCGATCCAATGATATGTCCCAAAAAGGTTATCTCATTACACGCGATCTGAACCTTTGTAGGTTTAGCAGTTAGATGATAATTCCTTAGAGTGTCGAAAACATATCTAAGTCCCGAAACATGTTCCTCAAACGACGAACTAAACAAGCATATGTCGTCAATATATGTAATAACGTCTGGTCTACCTGATAAAATTTGTCGCATCAGGCGAATGAAGGTAGCTGGCGCATTAACAAGCCCAAAAGGCATCACATTCCACTGGTATAGACCTTGTGGAGTGGAAAATGCGGTGTAGTACTTAGCCTTTTCGGTCAGTGGTATCTGCCAATAACCTTTAGTTAAGTCTATCTTACTAAATATAGTTGCGTTGGATAGACGTGGCAGTAAGTCGTCGATAAGTGGATGTGGTTCGCTGTCAACTATAGTCTTAGCATTTAATTTTCTATAGTCAACACATAGTCTGATGTTATTGTCCTTCTTCCGGACAATCACTAATGGAGAAGAGAATGGCGAATTACTAGTCTCAATGATTCCCAGAGACAACATCTGTTCAAGTTCCTTAGTAGTTTTAGCAAGGAAATGTAAAGGAACCGAATAGGGATGTACACGAATAGGTGTATCGTCATTGAGAGTAATGTCATGACTGATAGCCGATGTGCGACCCGGGACGTCGGTCAACACATCTGGATAAGATTGTAATAGATTAGCAATCTGTAGACGCTGTTGCGGTGTAACCGTTGAAGAGATGGTTACATCCCGCCAAGATTCAGTAGGTTGAACTACTGGTACCGGTAACGGTAACTGTACCTCAGGAAAAGAAGATTCTTCTTCCTGGATGACGGATAAGTTGGAATAATAACAAGTAGATACTGTGTTGTCATCTAGTTCATGAAAAATTGACTGTAAGTGTTCAGGACGTGTATGAAATTGCTTGAGCATGTTAATATGAAATATCTTTTTGTGTCCCTTGATATCTAAGACGTAATCAACGTCGGAAATTTTATCAATGACTTTGTAAGGACCATTCCAAGATATCAATAATTTATTGTTATTGTGAGGAAGTAACACATAAGCCTCATCGCCTGGGAATAATTGGCGTAATCGTCGAGACCTATTTTGTAGAGATCGAGCCTTAGCTTTTGCAGCCTCAGAAGAAGCTGTTGCCAACTGGCAAGACTCAATAATGTTCTTCCGAAGATTAATCACATACTCGTAAGATGACTGAGTGTCCTGAGTCATCTCCGCGTCAATTAATAAGTCTTTTATTAGTCCCATAGGACCTCTTGGGGGAGCACCAAAAACTAATTCAAAGGGAGAGAAGCCAGTTTGTTCATGCGGTACCTCCCGATAAGCAAATAGAACAGCTGGGAGTGCTCTGTCCCAGTCATGAGGGTGCTTAACAGTAACCTTATGTAGTAGTTGTTTAAGTGTACGGTTAAGTCTTTCAACTGCACCATTACTCATAGGATGATAAATACTACTTAAATTCCTATCAATGTTCCAGGTTTTCATGACTTCCTTCATGGTGTCAGATATGAACTGTGACCCATGGTCTGATAAAAGTTTTCTAGGAAACCCTATTCTAGAAAAGATAAGATGTAGTGCATCAGCTACATCTGTGGTGGTGGTGGTCTTTAATGGGATAGCTTCTGGCCATCGTGTGCACAAATCAATGCACGTAAGGACGAATCTATGTCCTCTGGCCGATGGTAGCAATGGACCAATAATATCTATGGCCATCTTGTCAAACGGTCTTACTGAGATATCGCAAGCCTGAATAGGCGCCGTGTGAAAAGCTCCACGTGCTTTCACTTCTTGGCATGTAGTACAGGAACGTACATACTGCGAAATATCTCTTGACACTCCTGGCCAAAAGAATGAAGACAGTACTCGAGATCGTGTTCGAGTATATCCCATATGTCCAGCACAATGTGAGCATACCTGTCAACCTGTACGAATTTTTCGTACATTGTACGAATTTTTGATACTTTAAGCAGTGTACGGCCGTACAGACTTGTTGTACGGATTTTTCTCCCCCTCCCAAAAAAAACAAAAAAAAACAAAAAAAAAAAAAAAAAAAAATTTTTTTTTTTTTTTTTTAATTCTAAAAATATTTTCTAACCCAAGTTTTTAAAAATTTTAAATCAGAAAATATTTTCTAGCCCAGGTTTTTTTTTAAACCAATTTTTTTTATTTTTAATTCCTGGAATCTCGGCGTCCGTTTTTAAACTGAAGTCTCTCCCAGCAATCAATCAAATCCTTTTATACCCAACAATTCGGCAAAAACTTTGAATTCGGCCTCAAACGCTTTCGGTTTTCAGCGTGACATGACGTATTTTTAAAGTTACCTGTTATCAACGACCACGCTTGCTTGCCACCACACTTCGACGCCATTTTCTTTAAAAAAGCTAAGTACTTATAACTTGCTTAAATATTGCTGTTGTTTTGCTTTGTTGCAATTTAATCGCTGTCTTAATCTTTCCAATTATATCTTGCCCTTCAATATATTTCCGATAAATTGTCATGATATTTTGTTTAGGCCCTACATAACTACAAAAAAAAAGTTTGTTTGCGTTGAGTAGGCCTACTTTATTCCAGCGCTCAAGATTCGCTGCTCTATTTTTTAATAAAGTGGCAATCTGTTATCACTGGTCTAGGCTACCAACTCTTAAATAATAATTTTGTAAATTTTTGGTGGTACGTTTTTTCTTCCTATTCTGTTCATAATTTTGTTTATTTTTTTTTTTTTGCTGTTAGCCGTTTGCTTTGTTCGTTGTATTTTTTAATCATTCTCTACTGTATGTTGTCTGATGTGTGTGTCCCTCTACTGACAGATAGTGGTCGGAACAAGAGCTTGCTATTGGCTGGAAGTTGTTGACCAGAAAACTAGTACTGGTGCCATCCGCTTCCCTAATTTGAAAGTCATCATTCAGCGACTGCTGATACTCTCTCACAGCAATGCTGACTGCAAAAGATCATTTTCAATGATGAAAAAAATCCACACAGACTGCAGGAGGTCCATGAATGCGGACACACTCACTTCTATTTTACAGTGTAAGATTAACATTGATACATGCTGTGCAGACTTTAAGCCCACAAATGCAATTCTGCAAGTGCTAAAAGTGCATGTGTTGATTATAATACAAAACACTGTACATCGAAAGAATAGTGTACCTCATGATCACTAAGTTTTTTTATATGTAAAGATCAGCATGAGACTATTAGCATGTTTTATATCACAATAATTCAAATGCTAATAGATTTGTATATGTCATTTCTCATTTTAAAACTGTATTGCGTATAATTTATTAATATATTTTTTGCGTAAGGATTTTTGGTGTTTGTAAGGATTTTTTGGGTCCGGCGTACAGATTTTTGTCTCAGGAGGTTGACAGGTATGTGTGAGTCATGTGCATGTTGAAGAATGTACCGTCTAAAAGTATACGGGACCATAACTTGTTGTTTCATTTGTGATTTGTCATTAAAACATCTAATCAATATGTCATTTTTAATAACAAACCAATGTTTGTTATTATTACCTGAGGATAGATTGCCAACTTTATCAACCAGCTTAAAAAATTTTTTTAAAGATTTATCCTCTTTTTGTTTGGTTGCAAATGTTTCCCTGTCAATAGGTGAATTGACTACAAATTCCTCTTGGTTGTCTGCATCCATTTTATTATCACCGACTTTCTCCATGAGTTGAGTCTGCGCTCTAGTCGTCACGGCGTTTCCAGTGCATAGGTTATGTTTCTCCCATTCTATGATCTCATCTGGAGTACAATCTTTACTGCCGTGTATACGACCAACCATCAGATCAGCTATAGGCTTTTTTAGCATACATACTTTTACATTCCCTGTGAAAAAGGGTGTTCTAATATGAACAATAGCTGTGGGGTAGAACTCAATAGTTCCACCAAATGTCATGCAGCGTACATATTCTCCTGTCGCACAGCTAGGATGTACCAGCGACTGACGTACACCAATCGTTGTGGATCCTGAATCTCTCAGCACTGAGACGACGGATCCATTAACTAATCCCCTGTTAAAAATTAGTGAGCCTGTTCCATCGTTGACTGCAAGACCTACCTGTGGTATAATATGTCCGCAGTTAAGCACTGTTTCTTTCGCCTTCTGAAAAATAAGATTGCATTGTTGGCAACTATTTGCCACATTATAATTAATAGCAAAACATGCAGCAGAAGACTGTGTTGTATTATCGTCAAGTGGGACCTGAGCTATAGGGGTAGTATTATTTGTAACTGCCGCCCCTGTATTATGGTTGTACTGAGATGATCCCCGAGAATGAGATCGATTACGAGTATAATTGTTAGAATTATCTCGTCGTCCTCTATAGTAACTATTATCTCGATGTCTCGAGCCATGATTATTACCATTCCAGTTATTGTTATTATTGGGAGTATGTGATCGATTATAATTAGTGTTATGTTGACCATTGTGGTAGTTTGTTTGAGGTGAATAATTTCTATCTCGTGATCTACCTCTGTTGAACTCATTTTTATTGTTGAAATCATTATTATGTCCCTTCTGAAAGTTAACATTGTGATTTCTTTGGAACCTACTTCTGTCTACACTGTGATGTCTTTGTTTGTTATTATGATTGTAGGCCATATTAGACGCCACAGGTAGAGGTTCTCTTAATGAAGAGTTAGAAATGTTCGCATTCGGATGTGCCGAACAGTAGTTTAAAGAAATTTTTTCCAACTCGTCGATAGTACCTGGTTTACGCTCCTGCAAATATGCAAAGAATGGTTGGCTAACCGAAGATAATACCTTATCCCGTAGTAGTAAATCAACTAATTTGTCGTACGATTTGTTGACTTCTGCCAGTTCAACCCATCTATTAAATGTATTGCGTATGTTCGCAATGAATCCTGCAAAATCTTTTGGAGATTCAGGTAAAATTCCCTTAAATTTCAACCTACAGTGTTCCTCGTCCAGGTGAAACCTTCGTAAAAGCAAGGACTTAATAGCACCGTAGTTATTTGCTATTGATGGGTCAGCATTTTGAGAAGCCGTCAATGGTTCTCCAACCAAGAATTCATTTAACTTGAGTACCCATGACTCTTCAGGCAAATGATTTGTTTTGCAAGTCTGTTCAAAACGTGACAGGAATGATGAAAGGTCGTCCTCGTTTAAGTTGAAAGTGGGTAATTTAAAGTTGTAGAAATGTTTAGTTTGGCTGGATGACGATCCATTTTGTGCGTTATTATTCTGGTTTGCATCAGCACTTTGTGCTTGTAATCTTGCTGTCTCCAATTTAATACGCGCCAATTCCATTTCTTGTTGTAAAATAATTTCCTCTCGTTTCAATTTATTCTCTTCTTCCTGTTGAGCAATCTCTCTCAATCTATTTTCCTTGGCAATTTGCTTCATCTCACGTTCTGCTTCCTTTCTTTCACGTTCCTCCTCCTCTTTCTTTAATGCAACCTTTTGTTCCTCTATTTCTGCTTTATGTTTTTCCAGTTCTGCCTCAGCAAACTGACGAAGTTCTTGAGATTTATAACCATATTCCTTACCAATTTTAACGAAATGGTCTATAGTAAGCATTTTGACTTTTATCTGGTAAGTAATTATTGATAATTACTGATTAAAATAGTCAATAGCAGCTTCAGAGTAATTATTATACTTACTCAACTTAGGAATATTCAATATAAATAATCACAATAGTACTGAACTCTTATGTCTAAGTTCAACTAATAGACAATATTTTGTAACAATATTGTATCTAAATAATAACTATATCATAAATAGTTATGATATCTGTTAACTATAATGTAATTACATCACACAATTAATCTTAATATCCAATAATGTTGGGTATGATTCCTAGTAATTATATTGTTCAATGTACTAAGTCACTCTCTTAGTACTAGAAAAGTATATTAAATAATATACAATGGGTCTATTACCTCAAAGGTAGACTATAAGATTATTTTATTTGGTCAATATATATATATTATATTATTATGCCCTAGGCATCTCTTATAAATTGTAGTGCTAATTTCTTGGACTATCACTGCATAATTATGCAATGTCCCATATTAACCTTAAATATCAAAAAAAATTAATTTAATTAAATTACAAGTGTATTATTGAATATAATATCATATTATTAATGTAGTATTTAATATATATCATGAGGACAAACAAAACAATGATGCAACTAAAGGGTACAAACAATGTCAAGACGCAAACAAGACATTTTCACAATTAAAAATGAATTTATGAACTAAATAAAACAAGCGGAAGTGTCACAAGCCAAATGAAGGGTCAAAGACTGACCCGAGGTCAACTTAATATTCAAAGTACACAAAAAAAAAATGAATGCAAAAAATGATGACATCACAGGACTCATAACGGACAAACATTTAACAATCATAAAATAAATTGATAGTAAGAGTAGACTGGACGAAATAGTTAACGAACATGATACAAAACTGAATAAAAATGTGAACTTAGTACAAATAAAATACGCCAGTTATCTACGGAACGGCACAGCTAACACAAATCGTCAAACGATAGCAGATCTGGACAGGTAGTCCAATGGCAAACCTCAATGGGGCTTCCAAAAATGCAATCGTTTAACTGCCCTAAGACCGACTGAAATCTAGGTGGTCAGCTGTTCGCGACATTCCCCAGAGATTTCAGTTCCCTCCAACCGGCCCGCTAATTAACAACACATTAAAACAACCCAAAAAATACATGAAACACATTCAGAAAAGACATGCCTATGCAGGCAAAAGGCATGGACTCAGTATTACTGTTTGCAATGACGACAGTTTAAACAGCTAGACTTATCTTTTCCGTTGCTTAGATCAGTGCTAGAGGTCGTCAACAGCTAGGCTAATGCCCCTGACTGTCTGCTCCTGTAGTCCATATCTTGTGTCTGCTTCAAATGGCTCATGTTTCCCCTGGTTAGGCTTAGAGAACGACTTTGGTTTCTCCGACAGTTCACCTACACGACTTTCGGTGACGTCACGTTGTTAGGCATTATAATGAGTACGACGTCATCTTCGACTGGATCATGTGATCGAAACTTGATCGTAAATATTGTGATTAATCTGTGCGTAAGGAACAGAAGTTTGTTTCTTTTTTCTGTCGTTCCCCGCATTCGGCCGCCACTTTGTTGCTGAGTTATTTGCCGGTTGAAGATCATGCACTGAGTATGGTTACTTTAGTGATCTCTTGTTCATCGTGCTTGGTTTATTATTACGCGAATTAGGGTGAAGCGTTCATACAACTCAGTAGCATGGTATGAAGAAGTAATTAATGTAACTTGAACTCAGCAACATTAATGAAGTAATTAATGCCTTCAGGTTGAGTCCGTAATATTTAATCACATGTACACACAGGATGATCATTTCAAATAGGAGCAGAACATAAGTCCGTATAAGTCATGCATAAATTAATCAATAACGTAGACTGCTGGTTTACGTGTCAATGTCCGTTTAAGGATACAATGCAGTATTGTCGTCAGAACATCACAGCTATATGCACGCGCAGCTAGACATGGCTACCTGCCGACAGTGAGACTGCGAGTCTGAATATTCATACGAATTTGACGATTATTCTCCTCCTTCTGAGGATTCTAGTTAAACACTAACGTCCGTAAGTTTCCTCTCATATAGAGTTCTAGGACTGACCCTGGTCCATCATAAATGCACATATAAATGGCTATATCATGCCATTGAATTGGAAGGTTAGAAAAACGCAGCTATTCAGCTTGGCGGTCAAGTAACAAAGGGTAGCGTCTCCTAGTTACTGACTGTGACCCAAACAACGCTAGACACGTCATAATCGATCGTGTATGGAGCGTTCAATAATTGAAAC
The DNA here is from genome assembly GCA_024509875.1 of Oreohelix idahoensis. Lineage (NCBI taxonomy): Eukaryota > Metazoa > Mollusca > Gastropoda > Stylommatophora > Oreohelicidae > Oreohelix > Oreohelix idahoensis. The sequence continues at coordinate 185,095 of JAMPIV010000255.1, read as the reverse complement.
ATCTATCGCAATATATTAAATGTCTTAACCTTTACAATTGCACGTCTGCTAACCTTTAGCAGACGGCGTTAATAACATATACCGTAACAGACACCATTAACCTTCAGCATTATACAATTAACACTTGAGAACACCATTAAGCCCCAAAAGCACAAGATTAACACCTGAAAATACTATTATACACAAACATGAAAAGAATTACTCAAGAGAACATTAAGTATAAATATAATAAGATTAATACTTGAGGATACTATAACATATAAATATTATCAGATTAACATGTTAAAACACCATTAAGTTCCAAGCTTATAAAATTACCGTAAATAAATAAACAAACAACACACAAAGGTATGTTATCAGGCACTCAGTGAGAAATAAAGAAGTAGAGACCAGACAACAGAAAAACAACAGAAGTGATAGGCTTACCGGGAATCTAACAAGGACCTTCTGAATGGCACCCACCGCTAGCCACGGGAGCGAATCGCCACTAGCCACTCTGCCAGCTAAGCATTACAAACAATAATGCTTCACCGATAGAGGTCTAGCATGACCCCCCACGTGACCCGTATATGTACCATAGGATGACCCAGACTAATTATACACGCAATCACTTCTGCAGTTTCACTATTAAACAGGATAGGCCAGATTACACAAGACAAAGACCTTAATACTGTGTCTAGTAAATGATAGAAGAAATGAGAATAAGTAAAGGACAGAAGGTTGGTTATAAAATGACCACATGAGAACAGCCCTATGAAGTTTGCAGGGGTCTCTGATGAGATAAAGAAAGGGTAGGATAACGGCTGTCTCAGGTATGTCATAAGAGGAAATGAACAAGAGGTTGAGCCTGGAGCTGGCAACATCATCATGCAAAACATGCTGATACAGAAACTACAGCTGCAAGAGCACATGAAAGCTTTTGTGCAGACTTAGTAAGACATCCACGCAGTTAGAAAAGACATCCACGCAGTTAGAAAAGACATCCACACAGTTAGAAAAGACATCAACACAGCAAGAACAGACATCCAAAAAGTTATAAAAGACATCCACACAGTTAGAAAAGACATCCACACAGTTAGAAAAGACACCCACACAGTTAGAAAAGACATCCACGCAGTTAGAAAAGACATCCACACAGTTAGAAAAGACATCCACACAGTTAGAAAAGACACCCACACAGTTAGAAAAGACATCCACACAGTTAGAAAAGACATCCACACAGTTAGAAAAGACACCCACACAGTTAGAAAAGACATCCACACAGTTAGAAAAGACATCCACACAGTTAGAAAAGACATCCACACAGTTAGAAAAGACATCCACACAGTTAGAAAAGACATCCATGCAGTTAGAAAAGACATCCACACAGTTAGAAAAGACATCCACACAGTTAGAAAAAAGACATCCACACAGTTAGAAAAGACATCCACACAGTTATAAAAGACATCCACACAGTTAGAAAAGACATCCACACAGTTAGAAAAAAGACATCCACACAGTTAGAAAAGACATCAACACAGCAAGAACAGACATCCAAAAAGTTATAAAAGACATCCACAAAGTTAGAGAAGACATTCACACAGTTATAAAAGACATTCACACAGTTAGAAAAGACATCCACACAGTTATAAAAGACATCCACACAGTTAGAAAAGACATTCACACAGTTAGAAAAGACATCCACACAGTTAGAAAAGACATCCACACAGTTAGAAAAAAGACATCCACACAGTTAGAAAAGACATCCACACAGTTAGAAAAGACATCCACACAGTTATAAAAGACATCCACACAGTTAGAAAAGACATCCACACAGTTAGAAAAGACATCCACACAGTTAGAAAAAAGACATTCACACAGTTAGAAAAGACATCAACACAGCAAGATCAGACATCCAAAAAGTTATAAAAGACATCCACAAAGTTAGAGAAGACATTCACAGTTATAAAAGACATTCACACAGTTAGAAAAGACATTCACACAGTTATAAAAGACATTCACACAGTTATAAAAGACATTCACACAGTTATAAAAGACATTCACACAGTTAGAAAAGACCCCAGACCTAAGGGTCTTTAATATTTGGAATCATCATCACCTTTCATCTCGCCAAGGAGCATACACTCTCAACAAATGTTGGCTCTCCTGTCCTGTACCATCCACTCAAGATGTTTCCATTCTTTTTTATTCCTTTCATTTCTGTCTCTAGTTCATTTCTCTGCATGTTTTTTCATCTATCTGTCTCTCTTACTCTCAGGATTCCAGAATGACTGCCTACAATGCTACTCAATGTGTCCTATACATCACCATTCTTCTTCACCCAGTAATGCTAGAAAGATATTCTTAGAGATGAATAATAAAATGTAAAAGCAGTCCTATAGCATCTAGGGGAGTGAAGTGTTAGAGACTTAACTGGACTAGGTCTCATTTTATGAGGTGGAGTGATAAGTTTCCTTCTTCACTGCCTTCGCTAACTTAAAGGCAAAGTCAAATACCCATATACAGCTAGGTAGACTACCAGGTTTCAAAGCTGAATAATACATCCAAAAAATTAGAAAGACTTTCCCAGATCACAACATATATAACCTCATTTTATTTAGTCAATTATACCTGTACATCTCTCTCAGTGTCTACGTGTTCAAATTCAACTCTGCCGGTGAAAAATGGATTCTGGGTCCAAAGATTTGAGAAAGGGTCCGTATAGTTTTCTAGAGTGAAAGTGCGAGGCAACTGATTGGTAACCCTGGTCCAGTCCCAGTATGGAACGCCCACAGGAGATCCGTGACGCCTGAGAGCATCCTCAAACTGAACAGTGTAGAGACGATGCCACTGAAGGAATGAAGCTGCTCCATGTATACAGCAAGCATGCCTGGGAATTATGGAAGCAAAAACTTAAACAGCTATTAAAATCAAAATCCCAGTTTAATCAACTTAAACAGTTATTAAAATCAAAATCCCAGTTTAATCAACTTAAACAGTTATTAAAATCAAAATCCCAGTTTAATCAACTTAAACAGTTATTAAAATCAAAATCCCAGTTTAATCAACCCCATCAACATCCTATAGCTCCCTAAAGATCATAGGCCTTCAACAAAAACACACGCCAAATCTTCCTGTTGCCTGCCATCAGCTCAAGTTCTTTCAATGTTTTCCAAAATTTTCATTTTTCTCTCCAGTTCTCTTCTCCGTGTACTTTTGGGCAAACATTTTCCCCTCTTACCCTGGGAATTCAGTTTAATGCATCCTGAAACAATTTTTTATTAAATGCCCTGACAACCAGCAGGGGAAATAATTTCTCTTCACAAACCTTGGTTTGGTTTTAATGACCTTCTTCATTGCACACGGACAACTCCATACGTGCTCCTATCTCATCCCTTTAGATCATAAAAGGTGCATCTCAGCACAGTGCACATCTCCATAGCACATCCCAATGTGTATATATAGAAATCACACATTCTATAAATATTTTTGTGGTGGGCAGGTTTCCTAATTTTTTAAATTTTTGCCAAGGCAGTGGCTGTATGGCCTACTCGTTACGATTTCCAACTGCCGAGGGATTTTAAAAGTGAACAACTTGCACACGGGACCTCCTACTTTTTCACCCTTATCTGAGAAGGCTAGGAATCCAATCTCACTACCCAGGAGATTGGGGGGGGAGAAGAATGACATCATTAAGAACTACTGGTTCTGAAACAAATGTCCATCAATTATAGTCTCTGTGCTTGGAGAAAACCCTGTATATTTAGAATCAGAGGCGGACACCCTACCTCTGAGCCACTCCAACCCCTCTCTTCACAAACTTGTTATCCCTAATACATGTTTCTCAAATCTGTTGTTGAGTTTTGTCATGCCATTATGTTAAAACTGCCTCTATTTTCTCCTTTTGTCATTCTCAGTCTCTTTGTTCCATTATTTTTGTCTGTTGTCTATGTGTATTTCAGCTTTTCTCTCCTCATAACATGTCCAAAGAATGTAGATTGCTTTCTTGTAATGTGTGTGTAATATTTTTCCATTGTGGCCTCTCTCCAGATGTTCCTTTCCCTCTTTTAGGCAGGTCAGGTCAGCATGTCTCTCAACAGCTTCCTATCTTCCTTCTTCTTCCTCGTTCGTCCTGAAAAGGACGTTGGTTGCGTTGTGTCCGTTTACAGCAAAGCTGTGATATTTGCGCCTTTCGGCCAACACATCCGACTTCAGCACGGCAATTTTTAGGACCGGGTTTGCCTTCCCACTTTGATCCCTACTCTCTCAGCCAGGCTGCAGTGATGCAGCCTGTTTCCAGGACCACCGCTTGGAGGTGGAGTAGGGTCTTGGTCAGCTCTGGTTCGCTGACCCTGACACAAGCAGTCAGCTATGGGTCGCTGACTGCATTCCACTATCATTTAGTGCTATTTATTATTTTTTTTTACTTCTACTGATCAATATTTGTTGCACAGAATGCTTTTCATACGGGCCTGCGTCCCAAATTCTTAATCCTTTGAAAATAAAGTTCATTCATTCGTTCATTTCACGAAATGCAATTTTTAATTGCACTGTCTTATGCTATATTTCTGAGACATGTCTTGCAAATGACATTTTTTAGTATACACAGATACTTGAAACTATGAACTTATTTCAAGACTGCCCCATTTATTTTGATAGCACATTCATGATATTTAAGCTATGGCTTAATTTTCAATTTCTAAAATCCCCATAATAAAAGTGTAATGTAGCTATATAGTTTGTTTTTCTAAAATTCATTCAATACAATTTTAATATTCCCATCTAGTTTGTTATTATAATATTCATACTATCTAACAAGAGTTAGATATTGCCAACTAGTTATTTATTCTAAGATTCATACATTGCAATAGTATAGTTTAGCCAACTAGTGTTAGTCTAAAATCCACACATTGCAAAACATAGCCATCTGGTTTGTTAGTAAATCATTACACTGCAAAGGTTTAGTGTAGCCATCTGTCGTAGATTTTTGATAGGAGAATTAAGACTTGGGTTGGTCCCTTCTGAATAGATTAAAATAAGTGATAGTCACAGTGAGAGGTAGTATTAGAAATAGATTTCCACGAGTGAGGTGGTAGAATGTGATAGTGGCTGTCTCTGAGATCGAGAAATCTTCTCTCTCTCTGCCTATCTTCTACGACAGATTTAGAGGAGTCAGACAGTCTAAACACATATATATATATATATATATTAATATCTCTCTATCCACTCATGTGCACGCACATTCAAGTGACGACAGTTAGACACACAGACGTGGGAAAATTATAACAATGATTATATAGATATTCTGGGAACGAACTGACCGCCACACTGGAATAAGTTTAGTTGTAGTTTAATTTATCATAGTAAACTTACGGCACAACATATAAAATTACATCAAAAAGGCATATACACAAAGTTAAAGAAAAAATCAATGAATTGCTACAAGAATGATAGACCCGTTGGTATGATCCTTCCCTCGATGTTTAGCCCGCAGTCCCGTTAGGAGAAAGATGATAGCCCCAAAAGAGTCACGGATACATATGATTTGATCTAATATTTCCCCCTTTTAAGGTATGGACAGACTTGATGTCTCTGGTCTATTCTAAGGGAAAATATGGTTAGCAATACTTCTTGCATAAGGAAAGTTACAAAGTGGGTGAATCAAACAAAGAACATCCTTCAGTCTACTTTCACTCGGTTCTTTCATCAGGGCCCTGATTCACACAACCTTACCTACAATCATGCTGTTGTTCGCCGTCTGGCGCAAGCCTTAGTGTACACTTTGTTTAATCTGTCTACCTGTGGATGAAGCGGATACCCAGCTCTGCAGATATTGGTTTCATTCAACGTGTCCGGGGAGCATCCTCTTCAGGCGATAATTCTTTCTTTACAGATTTAAGTTAATGTCACTTATGCGCAAGGTAAGAGTTAGGGTTTCAGCGGGCACACAGTGTCAGAGCACGAGGTTTAGAGTTAGGGTTTCAGCGGGCACACAGTGTCAGAGCACGAGGTTTCCCTTAATTAGGAAGATGACCAGTGGACAACTTCTCTCAACAGATAATCTTGGTTCACCACACACTTGGTCAAATAATGTCGGAAAAATTAATGTTTTTTTTTTTCTGTAATTATTCTCGCCACAAGGCAGCATGTACATAAGAGTTTGTGAAGAAATATGATCTGGCTCAAAGGCCCAGTATAAGCATTTATTCTTTACAAAATAAACCCATTAATGGGATTGGTATTCTGTCTATCTCTGAAGACACACGCCCTGTCAGACAGGTGTTACTTGAAAACCCACGTGGTTAAAGATATAAAATGTTTATGTTTCTCACAGGTATGTCTCTGTACTAAACGCTGGCAAAGTTGAGTTACCCCAGTATTCACTGAATAAAGAAAAACACATATGAAATATTTTACATATTATGTACTCGATATAACTTACATTTAGAACTGCAAGCGTAGAGCTTGACTTGACGTTTAAACTTTCCCGTGAAATAAGTTATATATAGAAATCAATCATCATGAATTAGGAATACCTACGTATTCCATCAACACTCATGAGGCATCTAGCATTTATAAGTTAGTTTAGAAAAATTATTCTCGTCTGATTATTTAGCAGTTAAATTAAATTCATTATAGCTACATGATTTTAAGCTAGAAATTATAATTTATTCTGCTTTCCACTGAAACACGTCACTAGAAAATAATACATACTATATTTTAATTCTCTCTGCACAAAAGAACTAGTGAAAATGAAATAGGCGATTTAACACTTTAAACACTTCACAAAATATTAAATACTTAATGTAATATTTACCTCAACACAGAACTACGGTATCACAACGAAACTAAGGGTTTCACTTATAAGTTTAAGTATCTAGAACGAAGTGACCACGTCTACTGCAAATGGAGAATGAGTGAAATCAAGTTTAAAACTCTGATTATATCTATCAAACCAGATAAAAGATGTGCTCTATTTCCAAAACCACGCAATAGTGCAGGTCTCACCCCTTCACTCTCTCTAACACCTCCCATTAACAAGACGCATGCCATAACTGACACTTCTCATCTTCACACCTCACGCTGACCAGGGCCAACAGTGAGTGCCGTGTCAGATGGAACTGCCAGACAAATGTCTCATACTGCGCCGTGGAGATGTCGGTTATCGCGCCTCACCTGAGCGTTCAGCCAAAGAAAACGTGCGTGTCAGCTGAAAGTGCAGACAAAAGTCTGCTCGTATGTTTGAGATAGAAGCATATTCCCAATTTCTCGTCTACCTAAGTGGGTGACGTCTTACTTAATAGAAATGCATATCCCAGTATGAGAAAGAAAACGGTAAAGTGAGAATGGGAAATAAAATATTTTTCGCAAACGAACAAATGCGAAAAATACAGGAAAAGGGTAAAGAGTGATAATAAAATAGAGGACACGGGTAGAAAAAAAAAGAAGAGAATATAGAAAATTTATTGATCATAAACTCTCTGTGACACCATCAAGTGTTTAAAATCCATTCAATGCATACCAAAAGGTCATAGATTACCTTTCACTTGCTGTTGGGCTTGGACAAAGAGGTGGTATTGCATGGAATGTAGCAATGGACTGGTAACCATCAGCTGAAGTATCCGCCTTTAGAGCTAACAAAGCTTTCACCAAATTATATCCTTCTATTGGACTCAACGAGTCAACATTTTTCCTCACAAGATAGTTGCTGACTGTGCCATCAGCTTCCTCCACTTCATCTAAAGGGAAAAGCATTGTTCAATATTATATTAACACTTATGGAGAAACTATGAAAATCTATATAGCACACATTTAGTTAAACAATGCATTAACACTTATGGAGAGACTCATGAAATCTACACAGCCAATATTTAGATCAACATTACATTACAACTTTCATTTCACTCTGAAGTGGTGAGATGGCTTGCGTGCCTTCTGGGTAACACTAAATAAGCAAGTGGGAACCTTAGACTCATATCTATACTGACAGTAATGTCTTTTACATGTGGACACGTGCCATAATATAGCGTGATGGACCTTGTGTCCTGGATGAGTGAAGCAGACTTTGCCAAAACAAGGCAAACTCCTATCTAAAATACACAATGAATGAAAAAGGAGTTTCCGGGATGCAAACCAACTTCACTGTTCACTTTCAAAATGCACTCATTTGGAGAAAATAAAAATAGTTTTGTTGAAGTCAAGAAAATAATATTTGCCAATAGTTTTTTTTGGTGCCAGGTTTTATCATTATTATTTATGGGGATTGACGTGATTGTTTGAAGAAAAGAATTTGCATTTACACATATTTTTAGATCAAAAATGAAACTCAACCTCGTACTTGGTTTCAGAGATACTCTTGCAGACTTGAGTCTTGACATGAGACTCTCATTAAGAGACTTGAAACTTGACAAGATTTGTTAGGAACGACTTGAAGACAACTCTGTCACACACGAAGGAAGACCAACAGAACATACCTGTTCCAGGTACATAGATAATGGTGGGATCGTGTAAGATGTGGGGGTCAAGGTGGCTTCCATTGGGAGCTCTAATGTCAATCTTCAGCTTGAAGTTGGCAGCATTGTCCAATTTGAGACCAAGATCTCGAACTGTTTTTGTGATGTCATGCTTATACAGGCGATCAAACTCAAATGGCATCTCAGTATCCCCTCCAAGAATTGCGAAGGTGCCAACCTTTGGATTAAATATCATGTAAAGATATAGTAACAATGATGTTACAAAAATGTTACTATGATGAAAATAATGACAACAATAATGATGAGTAATAACTGCGTCATCATGTTCATTTTGCTCCATATGGAGCAGGGAGTCACCGGTGCAGCTGCTCCCCTTGAAGCTTGCACAAAGCATTCATATGGACTTGTAGTGACAGTTTCTGTAACAATTTTATATACATGATGATTCTGACAGCTCCCATGCACAACATCATGTTAGTCACCTCTTATGACAAACTTGAGAGAGAAGTAAGACATTCTCAGAGACCCCATCACCCCCTCCAAACTAAACTGACCAATAACAACAGGCATAACTTATAAAAAATCTATTTCAACAGACACAATCTGCCCCTTTTCCCCTGGGGATTTCAGAAGAAGGACTGCCTTACAACGTTATCAACATGTTTCCTATCTCTATTGCTGTAACTCAATTCTATGGCTGACTTCTTCATTTTCCTCAATCTCTTTTTTCTATCAATTTTGCAAAAATTTCGGACTTTTCTTTTTTTGTAAAGTTCTCAAATACTTCTTTCTGACATGTGCAATAACTTCCTTGAACGCTTGTGATAGAGTGACTCAGAATTTTTGGCCGATTTTGTCCAGATATAAATGCCCATTTCTTATTTCCGATTTTAGTCCCCTCCCATCCTTTTATGGCTTTATTATGAGGTACATTTTCTGACTCCTCAGGTGTCAGTCTTATTTTGTGACAGTCCCTGGAGTCACTTCACTCGTGCATACTTTTATTCTGGCATTCAGCGGTTTAGCCTGCCATCAGATGTATTTGAGATGGGGAAAGTCTAATTCATTAATTATTCCCCTATGCTCAGTATATGACGTAGCCTTCCGCAGGCAGATGTAGAAACAGCAACCACCTGCATAAAGAACATTTACCCTGGAGTAAGCCCATAATGTAACTTTTTCAAGCGGCACGAATTGTGCTCGCATGCGAATTACATCACTGGCCACCTGCGTTTCCTAGCATCTTTTCCTGTCTCCGGTTTGTTTCATCTCTTGTCTTAAGCAAGGGATGCCGGCGACCATGTCTAAATACTTCCCCTGTCAAACGGGAAATAAATCTTTTATCTTGGTCGTCTCTGGGAAGTTCCCCGTTCCCCAGGGTCTTTGTCTCTGACCCAGCTCATTGTCTCTCCTGAACCCCTGCAGAGAAAGAAAGAAAACTGATCGGTGCACAGATGTACTCAGGGTTAAGAGAATGTTCCCTATATATGCTAGGACCAACAACTTATTTGTTACTAGCTGTCCAGGGAACACAGGATTTGTTTTAACGTGAAATGAATAGAACCTAAACTTCTAGCGCCAGTCATTTAAAGTTGAATGGATATTTTTTTTTCTGTTCAAGGGAACGACACATATTTTATGTTAGGATTTGCACTTGGTTAACATGTAAATAAATGCTAAACAATTTTTTTTTTTTAAATATATCCATATTAATGATCTCCATTATTTTAACAGTCATGTAAACTGTAATTTTGCTAAGCAAATTTGGTTTTCGGGTGTGGATAGTCTCTCAGAGGGGAAAGCAACATCAGTTTGAAATTATTCTCTTACTTGGGAGTGATCTATCAGCTAAATTAATACTTACGAACTCACAGGTCTTGTGTGTAACTTAGTGGGTTTTTGTTCTCCATCAAAGGAGTAAAACCCCTAATGCACTTGGAACTTTTTATTACTATTATCACCTTGAGCGACAAACAAACCTTACCCTGGGTGTATTGCTTTGAGCACTTGGGCTCAGACTGAATATATGCATAAATTATATTTTGTGAATATACATGTCCCTTAACATTTTTTTTGGTAAAACAACCATTTACCCGATCACTAGAGAGCTTTACAAACTTTCTTGTGTTTACATTTTTGCCGGTAGCAGGTTATGTCTTAGCCGGCACATGGCTGGATTTTCTAGATATGGGGCACACACAGTCAGTGATAGCATCGCGGGCTAATACCAGTTAACCACAAATGGAGCCATGACATGTGTGGGTCTATGACTTTCAAGATGAAAGGGCAGAAAAGGGGAAAAAGGTTGATTTGTTGCCATGTAAAAATGATACTTTATGATACGTTTGTTATCTGTGTGCATAATTATGTTTAAAAAACATGCCAGGTATCACCGATCTAAACAAACCCCCCAGACTGTGGTAGGACACTAGTCCTTGGGAAGCATCGCATTTTTATGTGGATACATACATACAGCATCACTAAGCATCCCAGAATTACCTTTTAGTCACCAAGCTATAAAAAGTTTGGCTTAACCAACGTCAGTGGTTATCTTAATTATCAGGGTGGAGCGCAATAACCCCACTCAGGTGAACCACACAGGAATGACCCAGCTCCAGAAAATACTGCATTATAGAAAATAAGGACCCCAGGTCTCACGTGGCCCCAAAGTCACAGTGTGCTGTGCCCTTTGTTTTCTTGGAGCAATATTCTGCTCATTTTGCTCTGGCACTTACTGGATTACATCTCACCACCCAGCCATTGATCAACTTTGGAGTGCAGTCTTCCTGGATCTTTAACCTTCCTTATGTAAAATATCAGTTGAGATAGCAGAGTATTCAGGAGCAAGGATAGCTCAGACTTCAGTGTTAGGATACACTTGCATTTTTGGATTTACACTCAAACTCTAACTAGATCCAGTAATTGGGCTCCGACTTGGTAGGCTAACATTTGACTTTAGTTAAGAGAAATTTGTATTTTGCATGTTTTTATGAGGTGGTCATCTTGTCGAGTGTCAAAACACATGTTGTTTATTTTCTTTAGTTTAATTTAAATTTTTAATGCTAATCTTGAGATTTTTATTCTTTTCTTGATATAATGATTTGCTGTAAAAGAAAAGGGAGATAACATATGTTTTTATTTGCTCTTATATACATATATATAGATAATGTTTTGTTATTTTTAAATAAATATTGAAAAAGAAAGAGACCTTCAGTTCACAATTTCCTACCATTTTTTTTTTTTGACCTCTCAGTCTGTCTGTGAGAAACAAACGAGAGTGTGAATGAAGTAGTTCCCAAAAGTTTGCAATGGTGAACCAAAAGGCGCTATCACGTAATTAAATATTACTTCTTGGCTGTTTTAAGTCACTCAATATCACACTTAGTGATCTTGTCTTCTCTAACTCTTCTACAACTCACTTAAGTAGTGGTCACCAGTGCGAATTGTTCATTTCTCACCCTATGACAACACTGACCCCTTTCAGTACATCCACATCAAATTTTTTAGCTGTCCAGTTTTTCTTCACATTCTTTAACAAAATCACATCCCAAGTGCCTCCAGGGACCTTCTTCTTCATGCATTAATTGTCTATAATTTGCTTTCTTATAACAGGACCAGCTTCATGTAACATTTTAAAAACTCTACCACTGCAATGCTTTTACAATTTCTTTCTTCCTCTCCTACAGAGTGCTTGTATTGTTAGCTGTGTTAACCTTTATTTGTTTAAATAATTGTTACCGCAACTGAATGTCACATTACATCATTCATACCACTGAAAGGGGGGGAGGGCAGTGTATTTTAAACCAAAATAGAAAAAAATATTAACTTTGGGATTAGTCTGCTTTCTGATAATTGAAAGTCTCATGAATCTAAATATTCTAAAATCAATTTGTCAGACCACACTAGAATTATATGAACTTTAACTTAGGAAATTTTATTTTCTGAAGACATTGCACTTAATCCCATAAAGACAACAAAGAATTTCTTAGAACTTTGTTTTATGTTACTGATTTGATTATAACTTGCTTTTTGTTTATCAGTCAACATTAGATTTGGCAAAGATACTTTCCACTGCATGATTAAAGTTTTTTAAAAAAATCACATTTCTGATCTTTAAAACAATGTGATTTATTGCAAATGATAATGTAAAATTGTGTACAATTTGTTACTATGTTTAGATGTTAACTTTAAAGTTCAACAGCTAATAAAGTTTTCAAAAATCTAAAATACTATAATTTTAGAATACAATAATGAGCTTTCAATTCAGTGTTCAGGCTCATCTTAAAAACAAAACAAACACCAGTTAATTGAAATACAGTGATATCCCCTTGCCAAGATGGTGACTTAGCATGTGTTTATTAAAGGCCTATGTTCTTTGGGGACCTAAGGGTATTGATTGACTGACTGAAGATGGCAACTTAAATATTGATGTCAATGAATTTCTACATTTTTGTACAGACCAGCCAAACAGAGTTACAATAGTTGCTGCCTTGCAGGGAGGCTGGAGACAAACAAAGGCTTAGGAAGGCAACCCGACATAAATACCTATTTAAATCAGATGCCACAGGATTTAATGAAACAGTGCAACATATATCACTCGATGATGACATCACTAGAAAATAAGCAGAATGACACTAACACAGTGGAGTCCTACCAGGCTGTAAGAGTGCCCGACTCCCCGCCATGAAGGGGTCCACCAAATGATTCTGGCGGTCACCTTTCCCTGAACTGTGGGGTCAAGGCACAGTGGCAAAGGACAAGAGTTGAGTGTAACTGTGTCACTGATAAAATGACTGCTGAACATCTGATTCAAAGATGCCCAACATATGAGCAGCAGAAAAAGTACATATGGCCGTCACCAGTACCATTCCTGGAAAAACTCTATGGAGACAAAACAGCCTCAAGCTGACCACTGCTTTCTTTGAAAATATTCAAGCAGACGTCTGAGAGTGTATGAAGAACAAGAAGAAAAATACAGGAACTCAATCCTATATTGCCACAATTTCCATGGCAACCGATAGCATTATATTATCATTGCCTAACTGTTCCTGTTGTAAGTTAAGCCTGTGCATGTCAACTGAAACCCTCCAGTAAGTTAAGCCTGTGCATGTCAACTGAAACCCTCCAGTTAGTTAAGCCTGTGCATGTCAACTGAAACCCTACAGTAAGTTAAGCCTGTGCATGTCAACTGAAACCCTCCAGTAAGTTAAGCCTGTGCATGTCAACTGAAACCCTCCAGTAAGTTAAGCCTGTGCATGTCAACTGAAACCCTCCAGTTAGTTAAGCCTGTGCATGTCAACTGAAACCCTTCAGTAAGTTAAGCCTGTGCATGTCAACTGAAACCCTCCAGTAAGTTAAGCCTGTGCATGTCAACTGAAACTCTCCAGTTAGTTAAGCCTGTGCATGTCAACTGAAACCCTCCAGTTATTTATGAAAACTGAATTACACTTTAGCTCCTCCCCTTAAACCTGGATTATTAGAAAATGTTGCCTGTGTGTTACCAGGGCCTGAAAGAGGAGCAAAAAATAGTAACACTGCTACCTACTATGCTAAGAGGCAACTAAGGAGGGTTGGGCATGGAATCGGTTACCTCATCCTGTAAAAAATTCTTAAAACCTCAAAAACTTCAACAAACAGTAAGTAAATTCAGAAATCTAAAACAGATGAAGAACCAGACAAGTGCTAGTGGAACAAGAGACAAGAAGAAGATGGATAGGACACAGATTAAGGAAACCTGTTGATAGCAATACAAGGCAGCAGTCTTTGTTATAGAATCCCCAGTGCAATAGAAGTAGAGGGAGGCCAAGGAACACATGGAGAAGAGAACTGGAGACAGGCATTAAGGTCATGAAGAAGACATGGAAAGATCTTGAGCTGATGGCACGGGACAGGAAGACTGTTGAAGGCTTATGATCTTTGTAGAGCTGAAGGTGATGATGATGATGATGACAATGATGGTTAGAAAATTTGCCACCTTACCTTGGTATCACAATTCTTCCTTCCTTTTGGTCCTGTTGGCACACATACATAAATGTCAACTTCAGCCGAAAGACCAATATTGTGAAGCAGGAAACCAGCAAAGATTCGACCACTCTTCTTCCTACTTTGTATTAACTCCTCCAGTTGAGGAAGGGACAAGTTGTTGAACTCAAGGTTGTCATAATCATAGTGAAAGTGGTTGCGGTAGTCAAACGTGTCAATGGGGCGGCTGAGAAATTGTATAATTAGTTTGATCGATGTAATTAAATTTGCAAGTTTAGAAATGTTTAACACAAAAGTAATATTATAATACACATAGTTACAGACATGTACAGCAAGAAGTTGTCTGCTGCAGAATGACAGGGATCAATAAATTCAAGTGAAGAAAGACAACACTGTAAGGCTGGGTCATTAAAAACCGATTAAGAAAGATTGTAATATAAAAACTGAAGGAGTAAGGTTCATCATCATCATTCCTTTTCGTTCCCTGTGGAACATAGGGCAGAAACAGTTGCTCTCCATCGATTTCTATTCTGGGCTGTCTTTTTCAGCTGTGCCCAAGTCATTCCAATTTCCCTAGCCTCCTCTTCAACAGTTCTTCTCCAAGTTTTCTTTGGCCTCCCTACTCTTCTTTTCCCCTATGGGTTCCAGTCAAGGGCAATTCTGGCTGTGCTTGATTTTTCTTTTCTGAGTGTATGTCCTATTCATCCCCACTTTCTTACCTTAATTTCTGTTTGTATTGGCTGTTGCCTGCATCTTTTCCTTAGCTCTATATTTGTTATTACATCTGGCCATCTTATATGGAGGATCCGTTGCAGACATCTATTTACAAATGTCTGTAGCTTGGAGGTGATACTTTTTGAGACATGCCATGTCTCTGAGCCATACAGCAAGACTGACTTCACATTTGAGTTCAAGATTCTAATTTTGTTCTCTCAGGATATAGCTGAGGAGTTCCATATTGGTCGAAGGGCAATAAAAGCACATCTGGCTTTATTTATCTTTGAGCAGACATCACTAGCTGTTCCCCCTCCTTTGTCAATGTTACTCCCCAGATATGTAAAGATTTCTACTTCTTCAGTGACTTGATCATTGATCTTCATCGAGTCCATCTGCCTATTATTTATTCTCATTGCCTTTGTTTTATTTACATTAATGTGTAGTCCCATCTTTGCTGCTTCTGTTACTTCTTCTTCTTCTTCTTGCGATCGCATCTTTGATGATTACACCGTCAGACGAGTTCTCATGATGAATTCGACTGTTGTTTGAAGTTCCTCTTTAACTCCATATAGCTTTGAGTTTAGTGTTGAGTCATTCGGCCAGTATATCTTTCTTAACTGGTCATACAGAGGACAGTCCTGTAGAACATGCTCAGCAGTTTGTTCGTTTAATCCACATGTGCACAATGGTGAAGCAGACAATCGTAGCTTGTGCATGTGTTTATTCAGTTTGTTATGCCCTGTCCTGAGTCGAAAAATAGTTATCTGTCCCTGCCGGTCGAGAGTGTGATAGTCGTCTTTGGGTTGGTTCTGTTCTCTTCTGATAGTCTGGATAGCTCTTTTTTTCTCAAAGTATGTGACTTCATTATCTTCTTGTTCACATTCTCCTCCCTTTTTTGCAAGTTTATCTGCCTTTTCATTTCCGGGTATACCACAATGAGATGGTACCCACTGAAGTATGGTTCTCTTTTTGGCAGCTACCTTGTTTAGTTCATTTCTCAGATGCGGGAGTTTACCACCCTTGAGAGCTTGCAGGACAGACAGTGCATCTGTGAGGATGACTACCTGGTGGCAGTCAGAGTTGGTGTTATAAATCATATTTGCAGCTTGCTCTAGAGCTTGAACCTCAGCTGTATAGTTGGAACAGAATTTACCAGTGGGAATGTTCTTAGTCTCATAGTGGTTGTCAGGATATGAGATAAAGATACCGGAACCTCCATTCCTAACAGCATTAGTTGCTGATCCATCTGTATAGGCATGTATCCATGATTGATCGGGATAGCTTTCTTGGATCATACTCAATGTAGCAGTTCGTTTTTGCAGATCATTATACTCACATCCACTTGTGAGACCACTGACTGATGTATTAATTTGGAGGGCACTGCTGGCCTGCTCCCATGGTACAGGGTATAGGGTGGGCTTCAGTGGTGTTGTCTTCATGGATAGGTCCTCTTGATGCTGTCTTATAAGTCTTTTCCCCCGATGCACAAAGCTGCTACGCTTTAGACGTCCCAATGCCAGATCATCTAGTCTTGCCTTCATTGGGTGCATTGGCATACTGTTGTACTTTTCCATCTGGATCATGGTTTTTGTGTCTCTTCTATGGGACAATGTCTGTAATCCAGCAACCTTCTGCATCTCTGTTATTGGTGTAGTTTTCATGGCTCCTGTAATGAGCCTGAGAGCTTGATTTTGCACCCTGTCCAAAGACTGCAGATGTGAGTTAGCAGCTGATGACCATGCTGCTGAGCTAAACTCTAAGTGTGGTCTTATTACTCCATTATAAATCTTCTTTAGATTTCGTTCATTTGCTCCCCAGTTGGTACCTGCTAATTTTCTGAGTATGCCTAGTCGTCTTCGGGCCTTTCCTTCTGCGTTTTCAATATGCTTATTCCATGTAAGCCTTTGGTCAAATGTCACCCCAAGATAGGTGGGGTAGCTTTCTTCCTTGATCACGGTTGTCCCTAGGTGTATGTTAGCTGATTTGTCCTTGGGGGCGAGGGAGAACAGTGTTGTGGAGGTTTTGTCTGTGTTTATTGTGATAAGCCATTTCTCTGCCCATGACACTAGCATGTCTGCTGCCCGCTGCATTCTATAATTTGCTGTGGTGACATTTTCATCAGCGCACCAGAGTACTAGGTCATCTGCATATAAGGCAGCTTTCACTCCTGCAGGGAGATCTTTCACCAGGTCATTGATGTAAACAAGGAAGAGTGTTGGGGAAATTACTCCTCCTTGAGGTACCCCCTGATGGAGCAACACTTTTCTGCTCTGCAGACCGTCAAGAGTGACTCTAGTTCTCCTGTTATGCAAGTATGACTGGATCCATTTCATCATGTTGCCTTGGATTCCACTTCTCCTAAGTTTTGCAATGAGGCCATCTTTCCACACCTTGTCAAAGGCCTGCTTGAAGTCGACCCAGATCGTTAGGACCTTTTTCTTCTCCTGGAAGGCATCTTCTATTGCTTGAGACAAGTAAGTAACTTGGTCTTCTATACTGTAGCATTCTCTAAATCCAGCTTGTTCCGGCACCAGGATCTGCTCAGACTCTAAATACCATTTCAATCTGTGGTTGACTATTCGCTCCATAGTCTTCCCAACACAGCTTGTGAGACTGATTGGCCGGTAACTTGCAGCCTCGGTCTTACATTTCCCTTTCTTTAGTATGGGTATTGTGATGGCTTCTCTCCATACTTGGGGTACCGTTCCTTTCAACCAGCTGTGGTTGAATATCTCAAGCAGTTTTGTCTTTGCTGCTGAGCTCAGATTTACTAGCATTTCGTTGCTGATTTTGTCTGGGCCGGGTGACTTTTGAAACTTAAGCTTGGAAATAGCCTTCTGTAGTTCTCCTAGTGTGATGGGTTCCCTCATTGGGGCAGGAGTATCTGTCTGTCCCATGGTTGCCAGTATTTCTTTTCTTATCTCTCTCTGATGATCTATGTTAATGGGTAAGTTGCTTTCTGAACTGTATCTTCTAGCAAACAAGTCTGCAGCTTGTTTTCCTCTGAAAAGTTTGCCACCTTCATCCAATGTGATAGTCTGCCTAGGTGAGGAACGCTCTTCATTTAGAGACTTGACTAATCTCCAAAGTTTCCTGCCGTCTTTCTCAAGGTTCAGCGATGCCGTTTTAGTTCTCCAGCTTTTCCGTTTTTCTTCTAGCTTTGTTCTCTGAAACTCTGCTACAGCCTTTTTCCATTTGTTGTGAGTTTCAAGTGAAGGCTGAGACTCTGCGTCCTTTCTAGCCCTGTCCATGGCTTCCTGACGTTCTTGGAGTGTGCTGGACCAGTATGGTATGTAGTTACGCCGGCATCCTTTTGGGAATGGTTTCTTTTGCAGCTTGTAGTATGCATCTGTTGAAGTCTTTTACCACTTCATTAATGTCTCTGTTCTGTACCTTGAGGGTAGACAGCAGCGTGTTCACCTGATGCCTGAATAAACCCCAGTTGGCTTTTTTGTAGTTCCATCTTGTAATGGCTGGGCCTGTACTGAGAGTTGCACTCTGGACAGTAAGAAAGATTGGGCGATGGTCGCTTCCCCCTAGTTGGTCTCCTACTTCTCTACTAATAGATCCAGCTATATCTGGTGTGGAGAAGGCAAGATCTGGTGTTGAAGTTGTGTGCCATCCTCTGGAGTAGAAGGTAGGAGTATCTGTGGCATTATTGACTAGGATTAGGGAGTGATCATCTTGCCAAGTTTCAACCTCTTCACCTCTGTGATCCAGATGGTTATAGCCCCAGCTCTGGGAGTGGCTATTAAAGTCTCCAACTGCTATAAAGTTGGTGGCTGGTACCTGTATAGAGCTGAGACTCAGGGGTTTGTTGTTCGGACAGTAATAGTTCAGGAGTTCTATTTCCATCTTGTCTACCTTTATCTGCAACAGCTGATATTCTGCTCCATCCATGAAGGTTTTCCTTTCGTGTGCAGGAATGTTATTCCTTACAAGAGTAAGTACTCCTCCTTTTCGTCTATCTTTTCTGTCGGATCTGAAGCATTGATATCCCCTTATTTTAAAGGTTTGATCTGCTTTCAAGTGAGTCTCTTGGATACAGCAAACACTGACTTGCTTCTCATACAAGATGTTTTCCAGCTCTGTCTTTTTGCTGTATCCAGCCTGCTTGCTGTTCACTCCCTCTGCATTCCAGTGCATCATGACAAGTGGCACTCTGGGTTTCTCTTTTTCTGTTTTGTTTTGGTCAGTAGTTCTCCTCCGCCGTCTGCTGACTCCACAAGATGGTCTAGAGGGTCCTCCAGTAGCTGAGGGTGGGCTCTGTCGAGGCTCAGAGCCCGGCACTGCACCTGCCTGGTGGAGCTCCACAGGGCGAGCACCAGTACGAGATTTATTTGACGGTGTACTCTCCATAGAAAAAAAAGCGAGTTGCGTGATACTGTGGTTTCCGGTGCGCCTTCTGGCCCAGTATCTATGACTTTAGCACCTGTTCAACGGGAGAGTGGGCTCATCCCTAATCTGTTTATGTTCCCAGTAGTAGACTATTCGCAAGCAGCCTGGGGGTGTCACTGCTCTGCGCGGACCTTGTTTACCGAGGCGGCGTCCGAGCTCGTATGGTGAAAATATGGTTGCATTATCTTCAAAATAGCCCTGTCTTTCCTGCCATCCTGCAACTTTGAGTTAGGGAGTTCTGAGCTCCAGTCTCTTTCCCAGGCATTTTATCCTGGCCTGGCACGCATACAGAGGACCCCACTTCTGGTTCTAAGTTAGCAGTTGGGGACAAGTGGGGTAGCACACTGTGCATTCCCTGTCATCCAGGGGGCTCTCCAACTATGCAGAGCTTGCACAATGCTGTGCTCTGGTTCTGGGCTCACCCAAGGAATCCTCACGTCCTGCACAGAGCCACTTCCAGATACCCACCACCTGCCAACCCCCCATTGTAGAAATCTCCTGCATGCGGCCATCCAGTCAAGAGCCAGTATTAAGTCTGGTGCCCAAGTGATTCCCCCCAAGCTCAGTGTGCAATTCTGGGTTCTCATCATGCTGCAACACAGGGGGGATTGTGATGCTCAGCCATCTGTCTCAACTCTGCACCGATAAATGACATCGGGGACTTAACTGTGTCTCAGTACTGGGAGGCCCCGTTTCCGGGTACACCACACACAGCCAGTTGAGGCAACGGTCGCCGTGGGCGCTTCTGTTACTAATCTATTTGTTTTCTCCTGCATATCTTGCTGTCTATGTGATAGAAGGCACAAATCATCTGCAAAGTCTAGATCCTCCAGTTGTTTGTTAAATGTCCAAGAGATGTAAGGTTGCATCATGAATGCTGGAGAAGTAACTTTTTATTGTATCCAATCTTCATGTTCTTTGTGTGTTTCCAGTCTTTGTTTCTTCAATGTTTGTCCAGTGTTTAGTGTAAGTTGAGGTTTTTTTTTCTCAAAGTGTGTCCAATCTTTAATTTTGTACAGTGTTTATTTTGACAAATGTGTGTCCATATTACTCAAATTCTGTACAGTCTATATCTTCTCAACATTTATAATGTATTTATTTTCTCAATATGTCCAGTATTTATTTTCTCAACATGAATAACTTCTTTATTTTCTCAACATGAATAACTTCTTTATTTTCTCAACATGAATAACTTCTTTATTTTCTCAACATGAATAACTTCTTTATTTTCTCAACATGAATAACTTCTTTATTTTCTCAAAATGAATAACTTCTTTATTTTCTCAACATGAATAACTTCTTTATTTTCTCAACATGAATAACTTCTTTATTTTCTCAACGTGTATAGCCTATATTTTTTTCAAAGTTGTCCAGCTTTTATATCAGGGGTTCCCCGCACCTCCAGGGAGTGAGAGATGGCATTTCAGGGGGTGCAAAAAAGAAGCCTAAGGTCAAGAGTCTCATGCTTAACCAACTGAGCTATCAACGTCGTGAAGGTGATATTACTTTTGTAGGGGGTGCGAACATTAATCAAACATTTTCTAGGGGTGCGGGACATAGAAAAGGTTGGGAACCCCTGTTTTATATTATCAATGTGCATTCCCATATTTGTTTTCTCAAAATGTCCAGTCTTTATTTTCTAAATGTGTTTCCAGTTTTTATTTTCTCAGTATGTCCAATCTTTTTTTCCTCGATGTGTGTGCAGTCTTTATTTTCTCCTGGTGTGTCAAAATTTTCTCCTTGTGTGTCCAGTCTATATTTGCGTAATGTATATCATGTTCTTATTCTCTCAATGTGTCAAGTCTTTATTTTCTCATCATGTATAACTGGAGTCTGATAACTGTCAGAACAATCATATAACATGATCTGCAGTCTGATAACTGTCACTACAATCATATAACATGATCTGCAGTCTGTTAACTGTGACTACAATCACAGAACATGACACAAAGTCTGATAACTGACACTGCAATCACATAACACGATCTGCAGTCTGATAAAAATAACTACAATCACATAACAGGATCTGGAATCTGATAACTGTCACTACAATCACATAACAGGATCTGGAGTCTGATAACTGTCACTACAATCACATAACATGTCCTAGAGTCTGATAATTGTCACTACTATCACATAACATGACCTAAAGTCTGATAACTGTCTTGATAATCACCTGTTCTTCTTGGTCAGTTCATCCTGATTGCTGTCATCACCAAATGGTCTCAAAGGCTTTCTCATGATATTGATGGCACAATCAGCCTCATTGTAGGGTAGACCTCTGTAGCGTTGAAGCTCTTGCCAGATGGCCCAAAGTCTATCAAGGCATAAATTAATCACTATTTAGGATCAATCAATCAATCAACATAAATTAATTGCTATTTAGGATCAATCAATCACTTTTAGTTCCCCAAGGCATATAGGCCTTCAACAAACACATGCCAAGTCCTCATGTTAAACACTATCAGCTCAAAGTTTTTCCATTGTTCTTCATCATCTTTACTTCTATCTTCAGCTTTCTTCTTTGTGTCTTTTTTTTTCTTTTTTTTATTTGGTCTGACTCTACTTCTCTTACCCTGGTAGTTCCACAAAAAGGACTGCCTGGAAATGCTACCTACAGGCTTTCTAAATTTATGTCATATCCATTGCCAGTGAGATCTTCTCATCTCTTGTTCCACCTGTACTTGTCTGGTTTTGCCAGTGAGATCTTCTCATCTCTTGTTCCACCTGTACTTGTCTGGTTTTGCCAGTGAGATCTTCTCATCTCTTGTTCCACCTGTACTTGTCTGGTTTTGCCAGTGAGATCTTCTCATCTCTTGTTCCACTGGTACTTGTCTGGTTTTGCCAGTGAGATCTTCTCATCTCTTGTTCCACTGGTACTTGTCTGGTTTTTATCAATAAATAAATTAAAATAAGAAAACAGTATGGAATCAGTTTTATAAATTAGCAGTACAAGAAAAAAACTGGATGTTTCAGGGCTCACCCTTTGTCAGTCACATTGGATTTCTTTATCAGATTATATTATTTTGCTTTGTTACTTCAATTTCTATTTTTGTTGTTTGTTGCATTACTTGAGTTGATATTCTTTTCTTCTTGTTCTATATATTTAACATTTTTTTCATCTTCTGTATTACTCATCATATCGTTCTTTTGTTGTTTCACTCATTAATGTTTCTACACATTTGCAGTGTCCATTGTCTTTTTCTTTTGACCTGTCTATATGTGTCTTTGTCACCTGTTTGTAACTGCGTCTGATGAAGAGTTAACCCAAAACGTCCCATGTTACCTGTGTACCAATAATTTGTAAATCTGATTCCACACCATTTTCTTTTTTAATTTATATATTACTTTCCTTACCAGTTCTACAGCTGCTTTCTTATTTATTTACTGGTTTTTATCATCAGTTCGATGTTGGTAAACCTGTTGTACCAAAGTTCATAGATATTGACATAGCTAGACAGATACTCTACAATTTAGGATAATGAAGAGAAAATATTCTTTATGCAGTCCCACTTAAAAAAAATTTTGACAAATACACTTCATACAGAAACATTTTCTAGTCATTCTCACATTCAGTGTTATATAGTTACCGAGGGTCTTTGAGGAAATAAGGCAAGAAAAGGGCTACCACTCTCCCTTGGGTGTGTTGTAACATGCAACAAACATGAGGCAGGGCATAGGAATGGCAACCTCATCATGTTAAACAAATGGCTTCTGAAACCACTACTGCACGAGTACATGACTGCTTTGTTGCAGGTTTCATGCAAGAGGATCAGCTACTACAGTTGTGGTTCCATTATCCATCAGGAGCACAAAGAAAAATAATGATCATGATCATGACTTCATTATGTTAAAAAAGATTTTTGATCTTTATGGTGTCGTTTCAGGTCATCTTACTGGTTTGAAGCTTTCAAACAAAAAAAGTAATCTGAAAATATTAAGATCTTGAAGTCAGTTATATGAGATCTTATTTCTCTGTGATAGTCTACCCAGCTGTAAATTGGTACCTGATTCTGCTCTTGAATAAGGAAAGGCAAAGCCAGTTGAGGAAGGGAACCAATCACCTCACTTAATATGCTGAGACTTAATAATAGGAAGTCTAACAGCTTTACCTTTTTTTTGTTTTCTCCTGGTGATCTCATATTCCAGATAATAAAATCATTGACATCTTTAAGCATCCGACTGGCTAAGTAGCTACATGCCTTCTCTTGTGGCACGTTACCAGGTTCAAGAATCACAACTTGGTATTGTTATGCTTCAGTCTACCCAACTCTGCTTGTGAGTTATGAAAGGCAACAGGAAGTGGTCACTCCACCTCATAAAAAATGCTGAATTTATTATGGAGAAGTCTCTCACACTTCACTAACTCATGGTGAAGTCTCTCACACTTCACTAACTCTATGGCAGTTTCTATTTCAGAGTTACCTTTACCTTTCTGATATCTTAAATAATCACAAGGACGTGTTCACTACCTGTCAGTGTTAGCATGATGAAGGAAGAACACTGGATCAAAGGCAGCATAATCCAAAGATGACATTGAATACCGAGCATGTCCACCTAGCCAGGAATGTAGGGCATTGTGTAGAATCTCAAACTGGATCTCAAAGTCACAATAGTGGTCCTGTTCTAATGCATACAGAGCTTGCTCATAGAAGTAGTTGTTGTTAAATAGCTCTGGCTGGGGGTCTCTGAAATGAAAAGAAATATTTGTAAGAAATATAATTAACACATTAACTACCGCAAGCCGCTGTCAGCGGCTCACAAAATAATCACATTCGGACCGCAAACCGCTCAGAGCGCCAATCTAATTTTAGTAATAAAACGAATGAAAAATGTACTGAAACACTCTCTGATCTGGTTTGAGATTTTAAGTTGCCACCGGAAAACAAATTCCCAAAGCATGGCTGTTGTAGAACACTGGAAAATTGATAATATGTTCATATTTTTCAGCGTTTTGGGTTAGTTGCCAAATCGTGTAAAACTGTTTACCGTGGCAACTAGTGATAGGACTACAAAAAATGCATGTACATCTCGTCTAACGGCTGAATAGGATAGAAACTTGTTTCAACAATTGACTGATAGATCTAGCGACAAAAACAAGAGTGAAAACAGTGTGCACATTGATTGAAATTGTGATTTTGATAGAGATGGGGCGCAAGCAGTTATAATTGTGAAGATATTGCAAGTCCTCGGCCATCGGAGGGCCGTTAAATAGCAACAACCTCTATTAGAGTTACACCGGTATTTATTGTAATAGTACATTCATTTATCTTTAAAATGACGTGTAATTCATAAAAATCTGTAAACAATTACGAAAACTACAGCTTACTTTGTGCAAACACCTACAGGATGAAAATGGGAAAAAAATTTAATTCGGCCACAGTGTGTTTTTCAATTCGGTAGTTAATGTGTTAAGTCATTGACAGAAAGTACCAGACAACCACCAGTGGAACAATGAATGAATGTCATCAAGCTGTCCCAATCTTATGTTTATTTGGTTTGAGCTGCCTCTTCACTTTTTTTGCTTCATTGTCAGCCATCTCATTACCTTCTATGTCCACATGCAAAAGTATCCATGGTAATAGTACTGTAGTCTTTTTTATTTGCAATATTTCTTCTGTAACTGTGAAAGGGGGGAGGGATGTTTCTAAGTTTATTTTACTGTATATGTTATGACTTTAATAACACCCTTTCCTTTTTTGCCAGAATTTCGTTAACATTGCCATTATTGAAAATTGTAGAAAAAAGAAAAAAAAAGCTATTTGCACTGTTGCCATGGTTACTGAACATAGTCACAGCAAAAACATATTGTGCTTTCCTTGTTTTTTAAAAATTAATCTTTTGTGTGCTGGCGACTGGAATTTATGTTTTTTGTTCTTGTATGTTACTTAGAAGATTACAGAAAAAATATATACTCATAACTATACAAAACAGGACCGAGGACAGAAACAAAATGGATCTACATTAGATTTACCTTGTAGTTACTGCATCTTCCCCGGCAATTTTCCCGCTGAAGAATGGATTCGGATCAAATCTTTGTTGGCGAGAGTTAAAGTAGGTGGATTTGCTGATTAGTTTTGGCAACTTTTGAATGGGAGTGATCCAGTCCCAGTATGGAACAGCCACAGATGATCCATGTTGTAACAAGGACTGCTCTACCTGTAAATGAGAAGTTTGGATGTATCATTAGCAGCTTAAGTTTGGATTATCATTAGCAGTTTCAAGTGAATCTATCATTACATATTACAATATGTGTTATGACTTCTTTTGTGATAGACTACATACACCTGCTGTACCTGTTGCTATAAACACTGCTACATGTGTAAAACTGTTTTGTGAAGTATTTATCCCATTGTGTGATAAGTTATGAAAGTAACTCTTAATAAATGTAAACACTGTTGAAGCTTGATAACAGATATCTTAGTGAAATATGACGGACATTTTACTTAGAACATTTTCTCTGTGAAGGATAATGAACTTTTATCTATAAGATTGACTGAAAAGTCATTTCCTATTTTTAAACGGTTATGCCCTTATTTGTACGTACTGGATTTACATGACATACATGTCAGAACAAGGAACAATAACTGCAACTGTACTAATATTTCTTTTTTGCCCCCTCCCATAACTGCTGTTCCTTAACTACTAATCCCAAGATAACATGCTGAGATTTGGTTTGGTTTCGTTTTATGGACAACTCCATCACTGCTCCGATCTCCACCCATAGATCACACAAGGAGGATCTCAGCACAGTGCACGATCTCCGTAGTACCAGCAAAAATCCCAATGTGTGTATTTAGGAATAACACGTTCTATAAATATTTTTTAGGTCGGTAGCTTTCTAATTTTTAAATTCTGCCAGGGCAGTGGCCTGATAGGCCTACTCTTTATGATTTCCAACTGCCATGGGATTTTTAATGTGCGCAACTTGCACAGGGGCCCTCCCATTTTTCACCACTTATCTGAGAAGACTAGGCATCCAATCTCACTACCCAGGAGACCAGCCAGGAGTATGACATCATTAGGACCACTGGTTCTAAAAAAACTTTCCATAAATTATATTCCCTCAACTGGGAATTGAACCCAGTACCTCTAGAATTTGAGGCAGATGCTATACCTCTGAGCCACTCCAACCCCCGAGCATGCTGGGAAGTATCTATTTATTGGCCATTTTAGAATTTACTTTTTATTTTGTGTCTGGAAAAGAAACAAGCTGGTTTGTCACATGGTAGTTATTGTTCTTTGTTTGACATTTGTTCCATGTACATCCCAAAAAATACTACTGAGGATATACAAATGTAAAAATAGGAAGCAACTTTTCAATCACCATATAGAACAATCTCGTTGTGAAGGATGACAGCTATACCCACAACATTCTCTTTGTGAAGCATGACAGATATTTATCCAGAACATTCTCTTTGTGAAGCATAACAGATGTTTTCCCACAACATTTTCTTTGTGAAGCATGACATATTTTCCCATAACATTCTCTTTGTAAAGCATGACAGATATTTATCCAGAACATTATCTTTGTGAAGGATGACATATATTTATCCAGAACATTCTCTTTGTGAAGCATGACATATATTTATCCAGAACATTCTCTTTGTGAAGCATGACAGATATTTACCCACAACATTCTCTTTGTGAAGCATGACAGATATTTACCCACAACATTCTCTTTGTAAAGCATGGCATATATTTATCCAGAACATTCTCTTTGTGAAGGATGACATATATTTACCCAGAACAATCTCTTTTCTGAAAGATGATGAATTTTTACACAGAAGTTCTTTGTAAAAGGTGATGGACATTTACAGAGAACTTTATTTTAAATGATGATGGATATTTACCCATAACTTTCTTGTAAATGTTGGTGGATTATTATCTAAAACTTTCTTGTAAATTATGATGGATGTTTACCCAGGAAATTCTTGTAAACAATGATGGTTATTTACCCAGACCTTTCTTCTAAATGATGATGGATATTTACCCAGGATATTCTAGTTAAAGATGATGGAAATTTACCCAGGATATTCTAGTTAAAGATGATGGATATTTACCAAGAATATTCTGGTTAAATATGTAAATAAGGGGGCTGCTGTAAAACTGGTAAGAGAATAAATATATATTAACCAAAAATTTGGTATTGAATCAGCTTTACAAATTAACGGTTTCCTGTGTACCGTTTATTTGTAAAACTGATTCAATACCATTTTATTTGTTAATATACAGTTAAATATGACGGATATTTACCCAGAATATTCTAGTTAAATTTGATGGATATTTACCCAGAAAATTCTCTTTGTGAATAATGAAGGACATCACCCAGAACATTTTATTTATGAAAGATATTTACGCAGATAATTCTCTTTGTAAACAATGGACTGCTCTGATAATGACGTAAAAACATCTACCAGCCTGAAGTAAATGAGGTAGCCCTAATAGTTTGATGTAACCAAATCTACCATCCTATGCATGGAGGCATATCTGGAGTCATCATTAAATGACCACCAGCTATGCACAATATGCAGATGTGGAAGGGAACCTCTGTCTATGACGGTAATTACACTCTCATTTACTCTTGAAATCATCCACACACTTCCAGGGATTCCCCCTGTGGTGAAAGTTGTTGAGATCCTAGCACTGCACACTTAGCTTGGAGAAGACGCTTGAGCCCCAGTTGTTATTCTTTGGCTTTGACCTGTGTGACTGCATGCAGGAGGATCTCACTGTGGACCCAGTGATAGGCAGGGGGAGCTGAGAAGTGGCTCTGTGCAGGACATGACAATTCCTTGGGAGAGCCCAGAACAAAGGCACAGCCCCCGGTGAGTGCACAGTATGCCAATCGCTTCGTACTCCTACCTTGGGACCAGAAGTGAGGATCCTTTAAATGCAATCCAAGCTGGAGAAACTGGAGCTCATGACTTCAGCTCAACATGTTTCGGAATGGCAGAAAAGCCACAGGAAAAGTCTAGATCTACAGTGTAGATAATACCAAGGAGTTTTCAACTTGGTATTGGCTGCAAAAGAGTAAGAAACTCAGCAGCCCTAGTTAAACAACAACAAATCTGCCAGCCTAACATAATCAGTCTATTAGCTCAAAATGTACAAACTTGCCAGCTCAGTCTTTGCAGACTACTAACCCAACATATGCAAACCTGCTGACACCAGCCAAACAATCCAGTATAAGGAAACCTACCAGCTTAATGTATGCAACCTAGTAACTCAACGTAAGCAAACATACCAGCTTTATGTACACAACCTACTAACTCAACATAAGCAAGCCTACCAGCTTAATGTAAGCAACCTACCAGCTTTATGTAAGCAACCTAGTAACTCAACATAAACAAACCTACCAGCTTTATGTAAGCAACCTAGTAGCTCAACATTAAACAAACCTACCAGCTTTATGTAAGCAACCTAGTAGCTCAACATTAAACAAACCTACCAGCTTTATGTAAGCAACCTAGTAACTCAACATAAACAAACCTACCAGCTTTATGTAAGCAACCTAGTAACTCAACATAAACAAACCTACCAGCTTTATGTAAGCAACCTAGTAGCTCAACATAAACAAACCTACCAGCTTTATGTAAGCAACCTAGTAACTCAACATAAACAAACCTACCAGCTTTATGTAAGCAACCTAGTAACTCAACATAAACAAACCTACCAGCTTTATGTAAGCAACCTAGTAGCTCAACATTAACTCTTGCAGGCCGGAATTTTTTCATCAGTTTTGCCAGAATTATTTTTGTACCTTAAAGCAGTACCTTTATAAATTCTAAAGTTTCTGAGTTATTACACAACAAAGACACACATATTATACATCACAGTAAAGATAAATGAATGTAGAATTAGAATATGAAGGATTTTTAGTGATATTCTACATATAGTATTCAGTTATGAGTCATAATGAAAATACGGAAGAAATTTCACAGAACACAAAAGTGACGTTCCCAACGTCGTTTCGGCTTCTAGGGGTATTGTGGATGTACGCTACCAGCGTCGTTCCGGCCTTTAAGAGTTAAACAAACCTACCAGCTTTATGTAAGCAACCTAGTAACTCAACATAAACAAACCTACCAGCTTTATGTAAGCAACCTAATAACTCAACATAAGCAAACCTACCAGCTTTATGTAAGCAACCTAGTAACTCAACATAAGCAAACCTACCAGCTTTATGTAAGCAACCTCATAACTCAACATAAACAAACCTATCAGATTTATGTAAGCAACCTAGTAACTCAACATAAGCAAACCTACCAGCTTTATGTAAGCAACCTCATAACTCAACATAAACAAACCTATCAGATTTATGTAAGCAACCTAGTAACTCAACATAAACAAACCTACCAGCTTTATGTAAGCAACCTAGTAGCTCAACATAAACAAACCTACCAGCTTTATGTAAGCAACCTAGTAACTCAACATAAACAAACCTACCAGCTTTATGTAAGCAACCTAGTAACTCAACATAAACAAACCTACCAGCTTTATGTAAGCAACCTAGTAACTCAACATAAACAAACCTACCAGCTTTATGTAAGCAACCTCATAACTCAACATAAACAAACCTATCAGATTTATGTAAGCAACCTAGTAACTCAACATAAACAAACCTACCAGCTTTATGTAAGCAACCTAGTAACTCAACATAAACAAACCTACCAGCTTTATGTAAGCAACCTAGTAACTCAACATAAACAAACCTACCAGCTTTATGTAAGCAACCTCATAACTCAACATAAACAAACCTACCAGCTTTATGTAAGCAACCTTGTAACTCAACACAAACAAACCTACCAGCTTTATGTAAGCAACCTCATAACTCAACATAAACAAACCTATCAGATTTATGTAAGCAACCTAGTAACTCAACACAAACAGCCTACCAACTCTATACAAACAGTGCACCAGCCCCATAAATTCAAACCTACCAGCTCTATACAAACAGTGCACCAGCCCTATATATTCAAACCTACCAGCTCTATACAAGCAGTGGACAAGCCCCATAAATTCAAACCTACCAGCTCTATTCAAACAGTGCACCAGCCACATATATTCAAACCTGCCAGCATAACATCAGTGAATATACAAGCTTTAAGCCTAAAAAAATCAATGTCAAAACGTACCAACTCGACGTAAAGTCTATGCCACGATGGGAATGTTGGATTGCCATGGACGCAGCAAGCAACTTTGCGGCCATTGTACTCACACAGCCCTGGTTTTCCATGGAAGGATGCTATTCTTTCATAGGTATGATCATTTTCTATGGCCAAGAAGGCTGCACGTAAACTTTCCACTTCCCCGTCGCTAAGGCTCTCAAGATTGCGACGAGTCTGAGAAGCTGCTGTGACTGCTGGCCGGTACTCTTGACCATAGATGTGACCTATAAAGTTACATAAAATTTTATCATCGAATGTAAATATTTTATGATTTAGTAAAGCAACCAAGTTCTATAAGTCATAGTCCGTAGTCCGTTCCAGTTTGTCGCCTTTAGAATCAGTCCAGTTTTCTCTCTTACGTTTCGCATAATCAGGTTTTAAGACAAACAGGTGATTGGCCTGTTGTGCCTTTGCATGGTGGAGGGGCTGCCTCCTTACGGCCTCCATCCTCCTTTTTCATCCGGGCTTGGGACCGGCCTAGGCGGAGTTGCTGATTCATGCTATACAGAGCTTCTACAAGTCTTGCAGAAATTATGTGAGGACAGCAAACCATAAGTCAGAAGAGTTCAGGACCACCACTGGTGTAAGACAAGGTGATATCCTGTCACCTTACCTTTTCATACTCCTCATGGACGATGTCATTAAGGCATGTAAGGAGAGAACAAGAAAGTATTCAGTGGGGTACTGGAAGATGAGACAGGTCTGTATTTCAGATCTGGCATTTGCTGATGATGTTGCCCTGATTGCTAAATCAGAGGCACATCTCCAATCCAACCTGCAAGTCTGGAAGGAAGAGTTGGAGAAGAGAGGGATGGTCATAAGCAGCTTTAAAAGAAA
Source organism: Oreohelix idahoensis (assembly GCA_024509875.1). NCBI lineage: Eukaryota > Metazoa > Mollusca > Gastropoda > Stylommatophora > Oreohelicidae > Oreohelix > Oreohelix idahoensis. The sequence continues at coordinate 153,537 of JAMPIV010000255.1, read as the reverse complement.
ATCCATGGTGATATCACGATTAAGCTGGGAGAACAGGTCCTGGAGCAGGTCGACCACTTTAAATACCTCAGAGCTATTATAGACCGAAAGGGAGGCATCAAAGAAGAGTTGGCCACTCGAAAAGCAGCAGCTGGGAGACTTTTTCAGGCCATAAATTGAGGATTCCTCAGCAAGAGAGAGGTTGGTAAGAAAACGAAGATGGCTGTATACCGCTCCACCTATGTCCCAGTCTTGACATATTGATGCGAGTCATGGGCAATGACTACAACCCACAAAAGCCAGATCCAAACCTCAGAAATGAGGTATCTGAGGAAGGTGGTTGAAGTAACAAGAAGAGACATGGTACGCAACCAGACAATACGTCAAGGCCTTAAATCCAACCCCCTGCAGACCCAAGTAGAACAGTCCCAACTAAGATGGTTTGGTCATGTCTGCAGAATGGGAGAAGATCGGCTACCACGACAAGCATGGGAAACAAAGAGCCAAGGATCCAGACCCCCAGGACGACCCAGAGTCCGCTGGGAGGACAACATTAGACAATCTTTAAAGGACCGAGGACTAGAATGGAACCAGGCCAGGAGGAGGACAGCCGATAGGATGGTCTGGCGCTCTCTCTTCCAAACCTCTACACCTCACGGTAGAAGGGGAATGACTAAGTAAGTAAGTAAGTAAAGCAACCAATGATTTCTCAGGTATAAAATCATCCAGAAATAATTATTATGTACGAAAAAGAAACAATTTTTATTATGAGATGTTCAAAATATTGGTTCTGTATGTTTTGGGCTGTTAATATAAAATTGCATAAGGTTTTAGCATCATGTGTGAATATTTTATGATTTAGTAAAGCAATCAATGATTTCACAGGTATAAAACATTCTAAAATAATTAATGTGTATAAAAAATACAATTTTTATTATGAGATATTAAAATTTATTTGTTCTGTGTGTTTTGGGCTATTTTGTATGAAGTTGCATAACATTTTAGCATCACATGTGAATAATTTTATGATTTAGTAATGCATCATTGATTTCACAGGTATATAAACATTATAAAATAATTAATGTGTACAAAAAATACAATTTTTGTTATGAGATGTTCAAAATATTTGTTCTGTGTGTTCTGGGCTTTTTGTTATTGCCTTTAGTTTAACTACCAATCAATGTTCTTTCTTTTTCTCTTATCTGTTAGAGCATAGATTTAGCACAGCAATAGCGAATGAGGGTCAGGGGGTGGCAGTTGCTCCAGGTGCAAGAGTAAACCATGAAGGTGTGATGAAAATAGGCAGTTTGATATGTACATGTAGCAAAGTGATGGAACAAAGCAGGTAGGCTACTGCTTGCCCTGGCCACACAAATGTGTTGTAATGGCTCTGAGAATTAAGAAGAAAAAAGAATATAAAAAACAAAACATACACATTAACTTCTAAAAATAGAAGCAAATAAGCCAGCATTATGAATGTTTTTAAATAGTTTAAAAACTTTTCATTTATGTTTAAAGCAAGCTCATAATAAACTTTTAAAATTGTGCATGCTTACTAAAGACACGTAGTTGAAAAAATCCTTGCATGTGGGTTGGCTGGCTTGTCCCTACACAAGTGAATGTCTTTTCTGATTATGTTCACATACGATTTAACATTTTACTCTGAGCTTAACATTATCCAATGGTCATCAACCATTGCCCTTTGGTGGTTACCCTCCCATTGTGGAATCACTGGAAATGAAAGAGCAGATGCTCTATTTAGAAGTAGCAGTAAAATGGAAGAATTCAGCCACCCATTGCCCTAACCTAAAGAGAAGCTAAAACTATCATCCACAACAAGTACAAATATCAGTGGAAGGAGGAAGGGGATTTACAACAGATAAGACCCAATGCACCAACTTAGCAGACACCAGCAGACTAATCATTTTCCACCTGAGAACTGGCCACTGCAGATCACTTGGCCACCTTTATCACATCAGGATATCTCATACAAATGAATGTCCCTGTGGAACTGGAATCCAGACCCCCAAACACATTCTCCAAAACTGCCCAACCCATAATGACCTTTGATGTCTGCTTTGACCAGTTGGTGCTGAGCTCAGGCAGAAGCTATGGGGCTGCCGCGATGACCTGGAAAAGACTGTGGACTTTGTCCTGGCAACAGGAGTGCAGTTTAAGCATGACTAGAAACTAAACGTAGAAGAAGAAGAATATTCTACTTATTGTGGAAAATATGGGAGTTCAGCACGAGTGAAACAATAAGCTTAACATTGTTCCAATATGTCAATTAATTTCAACATGCTACCTGAAAGCATCTTTATTAATTCAGAACATAGATTGCGTATGCCTCATGCAGTGTCCTCAAGGATATTTCACAGATATAAAGATTCAACTTTTTCCGAGAAGAGATCTATAATTATTCAGAAGTTCTGTTGTCATGGAGTAGACTATCAGTTGCTGGCCTTTACCCTCAACCATTTTATGTTCATGTCCACATTTTTCTCCCACTGACTTTTGTTACTTCATTTGCATCTGTTTCTGTACCTGTCTGAACTGTAATTTGTTTTCTTAAAACAAGTTTGATCATCACCATCATCATCATCACCACCACCACCATCATCATTATCATCATCAGCATCATCACCATCACAATCTTCATCATCAGCACCACCACCATCACCACCACCATCATCATCACCACCACCATCAGCACCATCATCATCACCACCACCACCATCATCATTATCATCTTCATGACCATCACCACCACCACCACCATCATCATCACCACCACCACCATCATCACTACTCCTCAGGTTCTTATGAAGCATGGGCCTTCAGTTAGCTCATGTCAGGTTCTTCCTTGCCTCATGTAGCTTCCAGGAATCTTTGAGGAAACAAATAAAGAACAGGACTACTGCTGCCTCAAGCATGTCCTAAAAGGCTACTAATATGAGGCTGTACATGAGGCTGGCAGCCTCATCATGCCAAACTATGTGCTACATAAACTATTACTGTAAGAGTTTGTTCTTTGGCGCAGGCTTCCTCAAGGGAGCCATTTGTAATGGTGGATCCATGCTCCACAAGGGGCAAAATAAAGAAGATGATAAAGCTCTTGTCTTGTGCCATTCATTCAAATTTTTCCCATGTATTTTTAAAATCCTTTTTTAGTTGTCTCTAATTCCTTTCTCCATGAGTTTCAAATTTCCCTCTATATCTTTTACCTTGTGGATTCTAGGACAAGGACTGTCTGGTAAAGCTACCAACTGGTTCCCTCAATGTGTTTCTTATCAGATTCCAGTGTCTTTTCTTCATCCATTTTCTCCACTTGTATTTGTCTGATTCTTTTGGCCAACTCTACAATGGTGACCTTGTCATACCCTTTCAAATCCTAAATAAATAAATATTATTCACATCATAAAGGTATGTTGTAATTCTTCATGTTTCAAAGCTATATACCTACACTTTGATATTTAGGAATTTAGATTTTTGTGTTGGACATGACTTCTGTGCCTTCCATTTATTTCGCAGTGCAGTGAATGCCCTTTGTGCCTTCTGTATTCTGCTGCGAAGACCTGGGTCCATATTTTGTAAGAAGAGACCTACAGTTATGGATACCTTTAATTGTAATTATAATAGTACAGAAGTTGAACAGGATGTTTTTGTTTATTAATTTAAATATTAAAAAGTTTGATTCGTAAAAGTTTGGCTGATATGAAGAATAGTGGGATGTGATATGTCAATGTCATACAAATAAGTCGACCAGGTCATTATGGTTAGGATTAGGGCCTAGGGTTGTGCTGAGGATTCCCAAACGCAATCCTAACTCTTATCCCCTTTTAATGCGTCTCTGACGATGTTTTTAAGGCCATATCGAAAAGATGGTCCACTGTCCTCCATTTCAACCCGAAGCAGCAAAATGCCCACAGCATCTTCCAAGCAACAAATGCAGTACTAAAAACAAAACAACTACAATACATCGACAAATGACAGACAACTTACTAGTCCCGACTTCATGTATAACAGTTGGTTCAGGGAACAGGTGGCCAAGGTCTGAGCCACCAAGGTCAAGAATTTTGTACTTGATCGTGTAGCGGTCATCGTAATGCAAGTTCAGGTTCTCCAGTTGTTCTGTGATTTCATACTTGAACAGTCGGTCATAGGCCCATGGTTTTTCATTTTTGTCACCCAGTATGTAGAACTCGCCAGCATAGTGGTCGCAGTCATCGGGTTTCCTTTTGAAGATTTATATTGTCAAAGGGCGTTACCATTTTAAAAATTAAAACGCATTTTATGATTACACTACAATTTTAAATTTAGATGGATTGGACTGGACGGCTGAGCTGAATTATTTAAACTATTTTATTTAACTGACTTATCCATGTTTTTTTGCCTTAAAATTTCTACAGGATGGGTAGGCCTAATGAGCAACATACTCAATCCTCTTTAGGCAATTCCAATGATATCTGTGGTAGCACTGCGTCACATGTCGTTGCTCTTTAGCCATGTCCAGTGACATGCGTGGTAGGACTTCGTGCCTCATTTCTTTGCAACCTGCGTGTCCAATCCTCAATCCTTTGAAAATAAAGTTTTTTTTTAAATTCGTTCGTTCATTCTTCGTTTCCCTCTAGGGTCCCTCCTACGCATGGGCAACATTTCCCAATCTGTCATCATTTACGTGCGCGTGATGAATATGAACTGATTTTAAACACATTTCATGGGGCAATGTTTTTTTTTTTTGGTCACCTATTTATATATATATAAAGCATATTAAGAAACATTATTTCTAACAGTTTAAAAAAAAAACAAAAACAAGTTAATAACAAGAAGAAGATGATGATGCAAATAATACGGAGGACAAAAAGAGGAAAATCATGTTAAAGGAGAAGCTGGAGAAAAAGAAGATAACGAAGATAATGATAATTGTGGTTTAATGAAAATGAAAACTTTAATGACAACTGGTAACAACAAGAAGAGCCTTTTTCCCCTTTCTTATAATTTTAAATGCCTATGACAAAAGTAACCACCCGATGTAATTTCTTGAGATCTCTCAGGAGACAAGAGACTGAATAGGCCTACTGGCACCTTGGCATGTCATAAGAAGTGACCACTATAAGGTTGTGCATGGGACTGGCAACATCATAATGTAACATAAGTTGCTACAACAACCACAGCTAGAAGAGAAGATGGATACTTTAAGGTGCAGGCTTCCTGTTAGGGGACAAGCTTCGTTGGTGCCTCCAAGTCTTACTTGCAAATATAAAACTTGATCAAAGCAGAGTGCTGAATTCCGTGTAATATAAAACCAGCAAAGACTCTGTCTTCTGCCTTGTTTTGCTGTATCTCTCGCTCAAGTTGAGGAACCGAGAGACCATTGAACTCCAGGTTGTCGTACTCATAGTGAAAGCTAGTCCTGTAGTCGAATGCCTGCACAAATATGAAAAATTGAGTAGTAAACAAAAACAAAGTTATAATGAACTTTATGTAAAATAAATAAAGATTGATACTTGATCTGAACATTCATTCATGCATTCTTCTTCTTCAGCTTCTTAAAGGAGCACAAGTCTCCAACATATGTATGTCAAGTCCTTCAATCGCGTGCCATCAGCTCCAGATTTTTCATGTCTTCCACACCATTTTAATTTATGTCTCCACTTCTCTTCTCCGTGTGTTGTTGGTCTATCTCTGATTCTATTTCCTTGAGGATTCTAGAAAAAGGACAGCACTATAATAATATCAACAGATTTCCTCAATGTATGTCCATCCAACGTGAATGTCCACATTGGTCATCTTGTCATACCATTTTATTCCCTCTATTCCATGCACGCACCCATTTATCAAAGTCTCCAACTTCTTGATTATTGTTTTTGTTGTTATCCATGTTTCAGAGCCATACAATAGGCATGACTTGACATCTGAGTTGTTGAAGATTCTTATTTTTATGTTGGACTTACTTTGACTTCCATACATTTCCCAATACAATGAAAGCCCCTCTTTTTCACTGTAGCCTTATTTTGATATCACTGTCTGTCCCTCAAATTCTGTCTATATTGCTGCCAAGATATATGTATGATTCTATATCTGAAAAGACTTTTTACAAACACGAAGCGTTTTTTGAGTTGATGAACAGTAGTGAAGATGATAGCGCGTATGACACATAATACAGATAACAGCAAAACTGCAAAAACTTGACTCCCAGAATTGTAGACAGACTTGACGGTGTCTCGAAAATGGATAGTCATATTTTGGTGGTGTTGCTTGCAGTGATTAAAATATCAGCAAGGGTTTCATTACAGAGCATTACAAATGTCTTGAGTGAAAGAGAAGTATGATTATGGCACAATAAAAGCAGTGGTCGCTTTATATATATTTCCATGCATGAAGGCATATCTGGAGTCATTATATGACCACCAGCTAAACATAACACTACATTATGCAAATGATGAAGTGAACCTGTCTGTGAGGCTAATTACACCCCCACTGACTCTTGACATCATCCACACACTTCCAGGGATTCCCCCTGTGGTAAAACACGTTGAGAACCCAGCACTGCACACTAAGCTTGGAGGAGTCACTTGAGCCGCAGATGTAACTCTGGCTTTTTACGTAGCTGGCTGCATGCAGGAAGATCTCACCGTGAGCACAGTGATGGGCAGGGGGAGTTGAGAAGTGGCTCTATGTCGGACGTGAAAATTCCTTGGGAGAGCCCAGAACCAGAGCACAGTATTTTAGCTCTGCATATTTGGAGAGCCCCCTTGGATGGCGTGGAATGCTTTTTACTCCTAGCTTGGGACCAGATGTAACGATCCTTTAAATGCAAACCAAGCTGGAGAAACTTCAACTCGACACGTTTCGGAATGGCAGAAAAAGCCTAGATCTACAGTGTAGATAATATCAAGGAGTCTTCAATTTGGTATTGGCTACAAAAGAGTGAGAAGCTCAGCCGTCCTAGTTAAACAACAACATATGTATTTGAAGGGTTTATGGGTGGTAAAAGCTGAAATAAATGGTTAGGATTAATGGTTAATGTTAGCGGCAGTGCCTATATTTCAACAGGTGCAAGCAACACGGCAGTGGGCAGATGTGTGCACATGTCTACTGTTCTGTGATTCTACTGAGTAACTTGATAAGTCACTGCTGCAGAATGACTCCACATTATATTTAAACATGACAAAAAGAGTAATGACAAAGAGAAAAGCTGAATGTATGAACGTACCATCATTTTCAATTACTGCTGAATTTGTCTATGCACAACTAAACATCTGAATTTCTTCTTGTTTGGCGAGGACAACAGTATATGTACTTAAAAGTGTGGAATCCCCAGGATTAAAGTTACTTTTATGCATTCCCAATAAAAACTCACGAGCTAGTTTACAAAATTCACTTTAACCATGAACTACATGAGATAGAACCACGATGGTATCTTTTCTTTGAAGTGAAGTTAATGTTCCATAAAATATAATTTAATCCGACTTTTGCACAACTCTGTTGATGACATTGCAGGAAGCAGATTGTGAGGCATAGATAAAAGTTGCAGATAGACTGCATTTATTAAAAAATCCAAATACTCTCAAACTTTAAAACAGCATGATTTTTATCAAAGTAGATCTTTAGACAGCTCAGTGTTTCTAAAGTAGATCCCCACACTTCCTGTGTTGCCTGCCACTGATATAAGGCATAGAGTATGGAAACACAAAGTATCCTGCTTTATAATTCTATAAAGTGTTGGTTTGTATGGAATATTAACTGTGAAGACAACAATATTATTTTTTGAAGAGTGGAGTGATAATAAAAATATTCTTTACCTGGAACGGTATAGCATGCTCTCTTGTAACTGGGTCAGGATTCACATCGGATGTCAGACTAAAAGGTGCCAAAGGTTTGCGCAAATGCCCAATTGCACAGTTTGCGCTGTTGTAGGGTTTCCCGCGGTATTTTTGAAGAGCCTGCAAGGGTTAGAAAGCATGATATTGTTGGTTTGGTTTAAAGGATCTCCATCATTGCACATGGACAACTCCATCAGTGCTCCTATCTCCTCCCTTAGATCACACAAGGAGGATCTCAGCACAGTGCACATAACTCCGTAGCGCAGGCGAGGATCCCAGTGTGTGTATACAGGAATCACACATTCTATAAATATTTTTGTGATGGGTAGGTTTTCTCATTTTTAAATTTTGTCAGGGCAGCGGCCGTATGGTCTATTCTTTACGATTTCCAACTACAAAGGAACTTTTAACGTGCGCAACTTGCACACGGGACCTCCTATTTTTTCGACCTTATCCGAGAGGGCCAGGCATGTGATTTCACTACCAGTGAAATCATGGAGGAGTATGGCATCATTAGAAACCACTGGTTCTGAAAAACGTGTTGATCTATGCGTAAATCAAATCATTTTGGAAAAGTGCTTTTAAATCTCATCTGTTAAGTCGAGTCTCTGACACAGAGACTAACAGAATGGACATCTAATCAAATGTGAAAATGTTATAATTTGGATTATCATTGTGCACTTTATGAATGAGCGTCCGATTGACAGAGTGGTTAAAGCGCTGGTCTCTTGCGGCTAAAGTGCCGAGTTCGGTTCACGGTATCACCACGCTCCAGTCTACCCAGCTGTAAATGGGTACCCGACTTTGCATTTGAGTTAGGGAAGTAAAAGGCAGCGAGGAAGGGAACTGATCACCCCACCTCTCGATGCTGGGCCTAGTACAGTGAAGTCTCTAACACTTCACTCCCCTATGGCAGTATTTGCTATGTGAGTACCTTTACCTGCACTTTATGAATACGCATGGTCAGTTGTGAATACAAATCACAAAGCTGAGACCACATGTCTGCGAACAAGTCCTAATTTTGTAGAAGATATGTCTACATATAAAAAAAATGATATGTTCATAATACAGACTTACAGAATGGTCGTTTAATGTTATAAAAAAATGCTAAAGTTGGAGTAATATTGAGCATTTTTTTAATAGTCATAGTCAATTAATGAAGGAAACCCACTACATGGAGACACTAGATCAGTTTTCACTGCATATGGTGTGCAGGAAAAAATATATACGGTATATATATTTATGAAAAAAAAAAAGATATATTTATAGCTGATGAATAAGGTACCGGGTGTACGTGATAAAGCAAGTAGAGGTCTTTAACTTTTTATCTGAAATCCTCGCGGGCAGCAATGTTTCGGAAATTAGATTTTTATTGTTTTCAGGTGTCGCCCAAATCATGTTCGAAAAGTAGCCAAAGTCATCCAAACTGTGTTTAAAAAGACCAAAGTTGCCCTAAATAATCAGAAATTGCCCAAAATCGTGATAGAATAGTAGCCCTGAGAAACTTTTAATTTTCAGAATATGTCATTTTTTGCGTGTTTGTAAAAACGTTATAGGCCTGTGTCAGGATGGAGACAGTTGCCATCTCAGCATCGAAGGTCCACAGCCAGGATCGAGACAGTTGCCATCTCAGCATCGAAGGTCCACAGCCAGGATGGAGACAGTTGCCATCTCAGCATCGAAGGTCCACAGCCAGGATGGAGACAGTTGCCATCTCAGCATCGAAGGTCCACAGCCAGGATGGAGACAGTTGCCATCTCAGCATCGAAGGTCCACAGCCAGGATGGAGACAGTTGCCATCTCAGCATCGAGGGTCCACAGCCAGGATCGAGACAGTTGCCATCTCAGCATCGAAGGTCCGCAGCCAGGATGGAGACAGTTGCTATTTCAGCATCGAAGGTCCACAACAACGATCATTATCATTTCCATTTTGGCTCCTCGTGGAGCTTGAGTCATCGCTACAGCAAGAAGCCTACAAAAAACACTCAAATTCTCTTGAAGCAGTAGTTTCATAAGCATTGTGTTTCACATAATAAAGCTGCCAGCTTTATACACTACCTCATATTAGATGCTTCTTACGATCTGTCAGCAGAAATGGATCTCCAATATATACTGTTCAAAAAAAAAAAGAAACGCAACTTTTTTGGAGTTACTTTTATAAACGATATTCGCTGATTGGAAATCAGTCAACCTATCGGCTGTGTCCACCTGGTCATTAACTTCTCGTGGTCACCTGAATTGTACTCACCTCATGATTCGTGAGGTCATGAAAGAGGTCAAGGTCAAAACAACATTTTCCCCAATAACTTGTGACAGGTTCATGAGAATCCCATGAAACTTACTGAACACAAAACTCTCTGATCATATTATTGAATGCCTATAAAAGATTGACGCTCCTCGAATAAATTCAGTTGAAAATTCAATGCGCAAGTATGGCTCATCTCACTACAGAACAACGACTCATCATCATTGGACGTTTACAGACTGGACAGTCACAAAGTGTAGTGGCCAGACAATTTAATGTGGTTAGAAGCACCATTAGTCGCCTTTGGAGGCGATTTCAAGACACTGGCTCAGTGACAAACCGGCCGCGCAGTGGAAGACCCAGAGTCACAACTCCTGCCGAAGACCGCTTCATACGGCTGCGTCACCTCAGGAATCGACTTGCATCTGCGTCCTCCACAGTCCAGTCAATGTCAGCAGCTCGTCGAATTTCAGATCAAACGGTCAGGAACCGGCTGCACAACTCTGGTCTTTGGGCTAGAAGACCCTACAGAGGTCCTGTTCTTACGGACTGGCATCGCCAGAACCGACTGCAGTGGGCGAACCAGCATCGTCAATGGACCGTTGGGAATGACTGGAGACGGGTTTGGTTAAGTGATGAATCATTTTTTGTGCTCCAGCGACACGATAGACGGAGAAGAGTTTATCGCAGAGTCCATGAGCGCTACGCACAGAACAGCGTTGATGAGGCTCCTCCACATGGTGGTGGAGGTGTACTGATGTGGGAGGGGGCGATCAACTTCATGGGAAGAAGTGACCTGGTGCAAATTGAAGGACGCCTGAATGCCCAACGATACGTCGCTGAAATTCTTCGTCCTCACGTCCTTCCACTTCTGGCTGCACGAGGGTCGATTTTTCAGCAGGATAACGCTCGACCTCATGTGGCATAACTCACCACCCAGTTCCTCGCTGACAACAACGTCCAGACCATTCCGTGGCCAGCCATGTCATCAGACATGAACCCCATAGAACACTTATGGGATGAACTCGACAGACGACTCCGCCAGCGAGACGTGGCTCTAGCCAATCTCCGACAGTTGTCTCTTGCACTGCGGGAAGAGTGGGCAGCCATCCCACAACGACAGATCCAACGGCTAATCGGATCCATGTCAAGGAGATGTCGTTCTCTGATAGAGGCCAGAGGAGGCCATACACCTTACTGAAACGGAGGCCTCAGTCGCAAAGAATAAAAGTCCAAACCAAATTTAATGAACAATATTTCATTGTTAAAGTCTGAAAGTTTCTTCATGCCAAGATTGAAACATTAATTCCGTAAAATAAAATTTTGGTGCAAGTTTGAAATTTGGTGTCCATTACGACTGCAATAATGTTGCGTTTCTTTTTTTGAACAGTATATTATGTTTCTTGCCTTGATGGTGGACAGTAATAGACTCTATTTGCTATCCATCTCTTGATGTTATCTCCCCGCTCATAACACTGTCTTTCTCTTGCTCATCTGCCTCCAACTCATGCGTGTATTATGGGTTTCCACATGGTGTAGTGTCTCTGTATATTTCCATAGTGTTTTGTATGGCTTCTTCTTCATCTGCATTCAGGTCATTGATCATGATACATCTGCAGAACTGATGTCAGGACAAAGTCCACAGTCCCCTCCAGGTCCAAGTAGCACCACAATAGTTTCTGCATCAGTTCTGCCCCCTCTGGGCAGGTCTGACACTGTGGCTGTTTACGGACTGAGCAATACAAGAAGAATGGAAAGATTTTGAGCGCATGACACATGACAGGAGGACTTGGCATGTGTCTGTTGAAGGCCTATGCTCCATGGGGAGCTAAAGGGTATTGATGGATTGATTGAATACTTTAAGAATATGTTCAGGGGCTGGATTTCTGTCCTACATAGACATGCATTGTTCATCACATTCATTAATTCTCTTATCATATCTAACTGGTCTATGACGTATTGTTTTTTTAGGGGGTGGGGTTTGTTTTAGTTGTTTTTTTTTATGTTCTTTCCATGAGATGGCCCCTTTCTCTTATATATCCACATTTCAAAGGTCTCAATACAATTTTCAAAAAATTAGCCCTGTGTGCGCCCATTAATACATCTCTTGCACAATAATGTGCACATCGAATTATTATATGACATGTGGTCTCAAAAAATAAGAGAGAGATGCATAGCTTAAGAATACAACATATGTATTTATAAAGTTGTTACTTTCAGTATACGAACGTAAAGGTAGCCTCTTCCAGAGCCTTGCAGATTTTGACCTGACATCGCTTCGTGAGTGATTGTTTGTTCTAACTTCAAACAATGACACTTTGAGACAATGGACATAATGTGTTTTTGGTTATATTAAAACTTAATGGTTATGGAACAAAAAGTTGTATAGCTTAACACGAGCTTTTTGGGAGCCGCGGTAGCGCAGTGGTTAGCGCACTTGCCTCCTAGCTCCGTTGTCCATGGTTCGATCCCCAGTTGAGGTGGGATTTTTTAGACCGCAAACGGCTATGGGGACGATCCAGTCTCATGAATTGGGTACCAGAGCAACTCTGGGAAGATTAAGGCGGCCGGCGTGATACTGACCACATCACCCCTAGTGTGCCGATGGTCAAGAAAATATGGGCCTAATACCATTGTTACCGTTGTATTTTCTTATTGTTGATGCGAATGTTTTTGTGTGGGCCGTCGCTTCGTTATTAAATGAAGACAGGACAAAACGCAACGGCAACTACGGGGTCGTAAGGCTGACCAACTGGTAAATAATAAATCCTGGACCCTTGGTTGGATATGCATGACGAGACGATTTATTATAATACGACGTTGACCTCATTGACAGGAAATATGTTGGCCTATCTCATAATCGTCTTGGACTTTGATTGACTTCGACGGCCGTTACGATACGAAGGTCAGCGGAAGTTCTTTGGCCACCAAGTTGTATGATGTATGGATTTACGAAACAACCATGTTAAAAAAGCATGAGCATAAATATATTCAATGACGATCTAACGACACTCTCCAAGCGTTGTATTGACGCACTAACAATCGACACCACTGGTCGATTGAAGCTCTGCAATGACCCTGTGCTGGAGGGTACTATATCTGAGGCTGAAAATTCATACTATAATCTTCTTGGCACGTCGGGCCATGTCCTCCCTACACTTGGGATAAGATCCTGGCCAAAATCACGTCTATTCGAGACAAAGGATATCATAATAACTCCGCCTATGCCGGTCCCAAGCCCGGATGAAAAAGGAGGAGGGCGGCCTGCATGGAGGCCGTAAGGAGGCAGCCCCTCCACCATGCAAAGGCACAACAGGCCAATCACCTGTTTGTCTTAAACTATGATTACAAGCAATATAATAGAGAAAACCGGACTGATTCAAAAGACGACGAACTGGAACGGACTACGGACTACGACTTATGGAACATGGAACACAAGAAGTATAAATGGGAAAGAAGAGGAGCTGATGGAAGAGGTGAGGAAAGCAAAACTAGAAATCCTGGCTATTACCGAAACAAAGAAAAAGGGACAAGGAGTCATGGATCTCGATGGCAACACTCTGCTATACAGTGGTGTACCCACATCTGAAAGAGCTAAAGGGGGCGTGGGTTGCATTGTGGCCAAAAACCAGAAAGATAGTATCAAGGGATGGAACTTTGTCTCGGAGCGCATTATGGTTGTAAAACTAAAAGAAGGAGAAACCATAGTCAACCTGGTCATAGTGTATGGGCCAAATGAGGATGAGAGAGCAGAGGTCAAGGAAGAATTCTTCGAGCTGTTTCAAAGGACAGTGGATGACTGCCTAGATGAAATTATCATGCTCGGAGATTTCAATGCCAGAGTTGGAAATGACCATGCTAGATGGGGTGGAGTTATCGGAAGATATGGAGAAGATACTCTCAATGACAATGGAAAGCGACTCCTCAGATTCTGCAGTGAGCAGAATCTGATCATTACCAACACAAAGTTCCCCCATAAGCGCATACATGCATACACTAGGTGTGAACCAACAAAGAATGAGAAGTCAGTGATCGACTATGCCATGGTTCGGAGGAGCTCATTCAAATATGTCCAAGATGCTAGAGTCTGGAGGGGGCCAGAGATTGGAAGTGATCACTACCTGCTTACAATCAAAAGAACAACTGAAATAGTTGCTCAGCCTAGGAACTGCCCAGCACCACGCAAGAAACCGAGTAAACGAACGGAAGAAATGAGCATTAAGACCTACAAGCTGAAAGAGCCAGAAATTAAGACCAGATATCAGGGGCTTATTGCTACAGCGGTGAGAAACACTGAAGAACAACCTGATGACTTGGAAACCCTGTGGCTTAAATTCAAGGACATCATAAAGACAGCTGCTGCAGAAGCATGTGGTGAAGTCAGACTTGGGAACAAGAGAAAGAGGACACCTTGGTGGACAGAAGAAGTCAAAGAGAAAATAAGAGAGAAAAAAATGGCATGGAAACAATACTTAGGAGCTAAAAACACAGCAGGACAAATAAAGAAATATAGAGAATATGTGATACTCAGAACAGAAGCAAAGAACAAGGTGCTAGCAGCAAAACAGAAGTCCTGGGAAGAATTTGGAGAAAAGCTAGAAAAGGATGCGCAAGAAAACCAGAAATTGTTCCATAAGACCCTAAAGAACATGAGGAAGGAAAAACAATGCCCTCTTAAATTTATAAAGGACAAGCAAGGCAAATTGCTTACTGCCCCGAAGGAAGTAATGGAAAGATGGAAAGAATATTTCTCAGAACTCCTTGATGGTGAGCAAGGTAGAGCATCAGAAATGATAACCACTAGCACAGAAGAGGATACAAATGGTGATGAAGATGACATAAAGATGGAAGAACTGAAGGCAGCACTGGAGAAAATCAAGATGGGCAAAGCAGCAGGGCATGATGGTATAACACCAGACACGGTTAAGTACATGGGAGCATCAGGCGACCTATTACTCCTAAGGGTCCTACAGGCAGCGTGGTGCAACAAGGCCATACCAAAGGATTGGGAGATTGCCATTATAACACCTATTTTCAAAAAGGGTGACAATCGACAATGTGGAAACCACAGAGGCATATCCCTTCTCAGTGTACCTGGTAAAATCTACTCTAGAATCCTAGAGCAGAGACTCCGATGCCTAGCTGAGCCACAACTGGATGAAGCCCAGTGCGGATTCCGAGCAAACCGAAGTACTCAAGACCTAATCTTCACACTCAGGCAGCTGAGTGAAAAGGCCCTTGAGTACAAGAGTGAGATCCATCTTTGTTTCATAGATCTTAAAAAGGCATTTGACAGAGTCCCCTGGAGCAAACTGTGGGACTGTTTGGCAAGGAAGAACATTCCAGCACCTCTGATTCATGCTATACAGAGCTTCTACAAGTCTTGCAGAAATTATGTGAGGACAGCAAACTATAAGTCAGAAAAGTTCAGGACCACCACTGGTGTAAGACAAGGCGATATCCTGTCACCTTATCTTTTCATACTCCTCATGGACGATGTCATCAAGGCATGTAAGGAGAGAACAAGAAAGTATTCAGTGGGGTACTGGAAGATGAGACAGGTCTGTATTTCAGAGCTGGCATTTGCTGATGATGTTGTCCTGATTGCTAAATCAGAGACACATCTCCAATCCAACCTGCAAGTCTGGAAGGAAGAGCTGGAGAAGAGAGGGATGGTCATAAGCAGCTCTAAAACAAAATCCATGGTGATATTACGAGAAGAAAGAAAACATCAGATTAAGTTGGGAGAACAGGTCCTGGAGCAGGTCGACCACTTTAAATATCTCGGAGCTATTATAGACCGAAAGGGAGCATCAAAGAAGAGTTGGCCACTCGAAAAGCAGCGGCTTGGAGACTTTATCAGGCCATAAATCGAGGATTCCTCAGCAAGAAAGAGGTTGGTAAGAAAACGAAGATGGCTGTATACCGCTTCACCTATGTCCCAGTCTTGACATATGGATGCGAGTCATGGGCAATGACTACAACCCACAAAAGCCAGATCCAAACCTCAGAAATGAGGTATCTGAGGAAGGTGGTTGAAGTAACAAGAAGAGACATGGTCCGCAACCAGACGATACGTCAAGGCCTAAAATCCCACCCGCTGCAGATCCAAATAGAACAGTCCCAACTAAGATGGTTTGGCTATGTCTGCAGAATGGGAGAAGATCGGCTACCACGACAAGCATGGGAAACAAAGAGCCAGGGATCCAGACCTCCAGGACGACCCAGAGTCCGCTGGGAGGACAACATTAGACAATCTTTGAAGGACCGAGGACTAGAATGGAACCAGGCCAGGAAGAAGACAGCTGATAGAATAGTCTGGCGCTCTCTCTTCCAAACCTCTACACCTCACGGTAGAAGGGGAACGACTAAGTAAGTAAGGATATCATAATTTGCCTCCAAGTGCGTATGTTGAATAGCAACAAATCACCGCGACAAATCGAGTCATAACCGTTCAATAATAGTGCACGGTCGTACGCAAATACTTAAACATACAATCAACTTAGATGCGCTCACACGTGCGTCTATAAAATATTAGACTCACGTGAGGATCTTAAACATATTACTCCCCCTGTTAAAAGTACTTAATAACCATATTTCCAAAATGCCTCAATGGATGTGTAACGAGATCCTTTTTTCACCTTTTTTAACACGAGGTATAATCATCATGACCACACGCTACAAAGTAGCTTTGTTTTACCCATTTTATCTGTATTGATAACTTCAAAATGTATAAAAACCGAGTCAGAACTAACAAGCACGCATGGTACGATATATTAACAGCGTGAAAAAAAGTTAAAATTCTTTTTTTTTTTTTTTACTTATATCATAGAACACGAGCACACTGTCTTTTATTTTTGGGCATGCACACTAACATAATTGACAGACATTGTGTTTAGGCTGAATGAAGTGGGCCTCACAGAAATGAGGTAAACTTCTTAATAAAAACCACACACACACACACTCAGTAACATGCTTATCTCTGTACCTGCCAAACAGCCCAAAGCCTGTCTGTATTGGAGTGGTGTAGGTAAAAGATTGGATCGTATCCTGTAAAGGCAAGAGAAGCCATTGAGTAGGTCTCTGAACCTCCAACCAGGGCATGGATGAAGTTGTGTGCAATCTCAAACTGAACCTCAAAGTCACAGAAGTTGTCTTGCTCAAGTGCCAGAAGCACCTGGAATGTTACAGGTTGAAATGTTTCATACTTTGTTTCGTAAAATTACGTTCATTGCTCATTAAAAAGTGTTCTTATTACACCTGTTTTATGCAGAATAATGATAAACAGAACAATACTGAAAAAGCCCACACATTTTTAAATAAACAGGTAATATGATAACATCAGATAGAAAATAAATCGCTGGGATTGTTCTTTTTTTTTTTTAATTCTTAGCCGTTAACTGACAATGCAATCAGTGACCATCACGTCTGGTGGCCTCTTGAAGGCAGCAACAAAGTGTCTCCACTTTGCTCAGCCGGAGGCCATCTTTTGTGCAGTGTCTCAAATCTGGTTCATGCTCTACAGTTCTTGGCCAAGTTGTTTTTGGTCAGCTTCTGTATCGTCTTCTTCCTGGGGTAATTAATTATACAAAATCACTGAATTAAGAATGGAATATAAATTAATCAATACCCTTTAGTTCCCAAGGAGCATATGCCTTCAACAAACACATGCCAAGTCTTCCTGACATGTGCCATCAGCTCAAGCTCTTTTCTCGTTTTCTGCATCATTTTCCCTTCTGTATCCAGTTTTCTTCTTCATGTGTTTCTTGGTCTACCTCTGCTCCTCTTAACCTGGGGGTTCCAGAACAAGGACTGCCTTGTAAAGTTATCAACAAGTTTCCTCAATATCTGCCCTATTCATCGCCATCATCTTGTTCTCATCTCTTGTTCGACTGGCACTTGTCTGATTCTTGTCATCAGTTCTACATTTGTGACCTTGTCATACCATTTTAATCTTTCTATTCTACGCAAAAACCAGGAAATGGTTACACGGTGCAGTCAAAAAGACATACACACCATCATTGTGGGCAGACGCTGTAACTGGGTTGGCCATGTCCTCAGAAGGGACCCTGATTCCATCACCAGAACTGCTATGCCATGGACCCCAGAAAGACAGCGAAAGAGAGGCAGAACACAGAGAACCTGGCGGAGAACAGTGGAGGCTGATACAAAGCATGAACCAAAGTTGGAGCACGGTTCGAAGGATGACCAACGATCGAGCAAAATGGGGACAGTTTGTTGCTGCTCTACCACGCGCAGCTATGCATGATGACCACTGACTGCTTTGTCAGTCAGGGGGTAAGGATCCGAGAAGAAGAAGAGATTCTACACGAGCGCTCATTTATAAAAGTCTGTAGCTTTTTGGTTGTTGTTTATGTTGTTCTCCATGTTTTAGAGCCATTCTGTTCATAATGGTTCCAAAACATGTAAATCTGCTGTCCTCTCACCTCACCACAATCTGACACATGAAAGTAAAACATTAGCGATTAGTACAGAAGATTCACAGAGGCCACATTGACGTGGTTTTACAGAAAATGTTAAGATCACCATATCATTGTCCTCATTGCTCCTAAAGGAGCATACAGCTACCCTAGCACCTGGTACCCTTGTAGGAAGCCTGCATCAAGCCTTTACACGCAGTGGTTGTTTCAGTTGCAATTTGTTTTACAAGATTCGGTTACCAGCTACATGCATACACTTTGCACGATATGCCTGTTGGAACATTAGTACTGTTCTTTCTTTGTCTCATTAGAGAACCATAGAAGCTACATGGAATATGAATACCTTGTACAGCTAAAACGAATAAAAAGGATGTCCTAAAAGAAGACAGTGCATGAAGGTAGCTAAGTAATCATTCTAGAAAGAAGCAGTCCACTCTTTAGACATGTTATGAGAAGAGGAAAGCTGGAGTATATTTTAAAAATGGGGAAAAAAATTAAAGGAAAAAAGAAACAGAGGCCGACAAAGACAAGATACTGGACAGTTGAGCATCATGGCATGGAAAAAAGTCAACAACATAATTGAAAAGCAGCAATGATGACCAAGTCCCATGTAGATTCCAGAGATAGAGAAAGAACAGGCTTACTGATTCCCTCAAGGAGCGGTAAAATATGACTAATCTAAAGTTGTGTAAGAGGCTGGCAGCATTATCATCTAAAAGAAACTGCTACAGAAATCACCACTGGAAGAGCTGGTGCTTTGGTGTAGGCTTTCTTAAGGTGGCTTCTGCACTGGTGGCTCTATACTCCGCAAGAAGCACACACACACACAAAAAAGACCAGTGAAGACAGGAAGTTGTGGAGAGACACTATATTGAGACTACACTCAGCTGGCATTGTACCTCAAGCAGACGACCCCAAATTAAGTGTTATTCTCGCTCTCTGTCGAATCATTGTACTCCGGGCAAACCCACAGGTGCTCAGTCTCTCTCAGTAAATGTCAAAGGGTATGAATGTTGATTGCCCTGAGTGCTCTGCTTGTATCTACACCTGCCCTATCCTCTAATACGGCCATATCTGCTAGTGTTACATTTGATACCAAAATCTAGCAGTCTGAATTGTGCTAATTCATCTATTGCCGTGTCATTTTCTAGCAGATGCAAAATTAAACACACAAATTATCCAATACCTGTTGAGCAATAGCTGTGTATTCCCCAAATGGAGGCTGCTGGAACAAATCTGGTCTAACTGATCGGACTGTGTCATTGTCAGCATCATCAATATGGGCGCTATCAAAGAGGGAAAACATGCATAGTGGTGGTTACAGTTTTTTAAAGGACATGTTAAAACAGTTTTTCTACAAACAAATACTAGGACATTATTTCTTTTCAACCACATTCTTCTTCATCTTGGAAAAAACTAACAAAAACACAAAAAGTAATACTTCTTACTAAGAGAAAGGACAAGGAAACCTACATAGCAGCCACAAGGCCTTCGCCAGGGACAGACAAACAAAAGACAGAAGGGAAAGAAAATGAGAATTAAGTGGAGAACATGAAACTGTAGGAATACGAGGCAAATACTCCGTGATAGTGGCACATGTTGGGGCGTCTTACAGCATTTCTCATATACTCATATCTTTTTCATCTTTGACCTTTCAACTCCCCATGAAACATAAGCCTTCAACAAACGTATGCTAAGTCTTCCTGTCCCGAGGTCTTTCTTTGTATTCTTCATCCACTTCATGTTTGTCGCCAGTTCTCTTTGTGACGTATAATGGAAATATAGCTTCCTGTATCCGACAGCCTGTTGTGACCTCGGCGTAGTTTTAAGATTTGCTAACTAAGTCAAGCATTTCTCTGCCTGTCTGACTCACCTTTTAATCCACGACTCTTTTTACTTGACCATATCAATCGAGCTTGTTTACCAACTTTCGCAACCTGTCATTCATAGCAGGGGGCGAACCACGTTCGTTTACGCAAGTTTCTCACGCGAGCTGATCTGTCAATATTACGATAACTGGCATCATAGACTAAGATACAATATCAGACGTTAGTCAATTATCTAGACTCAAACTTAGATCAAATTCTGGAACGATCCAACCATTCTGTCGTGCTTAGATAGGTTTTAAAGTTATTTAAGGTCCCGCCTGAGTATAGGAGATGGCGATAATACGTGAGAAGTACAGGTGTAAGAAAAACCTTTTATCGAGGAAACGTAGTTTCAGATTTCTCTGCTGGGAAGCAGAGTGTGAGAATACAAATCTTCTAGAGATCATAACAACATGATCGTATATAAACTGCGTCTTTCTCAAATCAGTTATCAGAGTCGCTCATATTTTTTTCGGAGAGTCTAAACACGTTATCTAGAACCATTGGGAATAGATGTGTTAATAGTTCGTGTTGTTTTCTTCCTGGATTTTTAGTAATATAAATTTGTGGTTAAGCGATTTAATGTGTTAAGTTTACCATTATAATTCACGGTGACTTTCTAGCGTTAAAACTAGCGAATCAAATAACGCGTAGCTATTTTATTCCAGATGTTCCAGTTGTAATGTTAATTTTATCACCCGCTATCACACAGAAATAGACGGTTTAGTTGACTAATTAATACACTAGGCGACGGATAATTGACTTAATACAATTCACTTTTATTTCATTGTGTGTAATTTAGTAAGTGACTGTGTTTGACTATTAAGCGACTAAACAAACAGACGCCGACCATCAAATAGTTATTAATGACAGGCGATATTTGTTAAAGTGCGCGTATGGATAAATTAAATGATAACTGACCAGATAGGAATAGGCTAGAGACAACGTGTGCTTATATGTAGATATTATTAGCAGTAATTTTTTCAAAATGTTCCTATATTCTTTAGGGCCTGACCTGATCAGCGGCGACCAGCGGTTATTTTTTATTTGGCTTTATCTTGGGCCTTGTCTCCATTTTAATGATTGGAGTAAAGTTGTCTTCTGTTGGATTACGTGTCTCCAAGTTTCAGTTGTGAATAGGACGGGCCACAAAGACTAACGAACATTTTAATAGTAAATTTTAACTGGACTTACAAAATACCCAGATATATTTTTGTTTGCATTTTTATCAGCCCACTGGGGTGTGAGCCATATAACAATTCTCCCGACATTTGATAGTCGTTTCCAAGTGGATATTTATCCAGAAGAGATAAGCTATTTTAGAATCGGCACTCATCAGAGCCAGCCGATAGGATTTACCATCACCATCAAATAACAATAATTAACAGTTTTTAACAATCATATGTTTTTCTTCTGTTTACGGAGGAACACCAGATCTCAGAGAGTCTCGGCATTAACTATCCAAGGTGACATTGTGTATCCAGGAAATCAACCACCAAATTAGGCGTTCCCCTTATAAAATTTAATTATTGAATGGAGAGACTGGCGCCCAATTCGGATGATAATTACTCTGGACCTTATAAATACATTCATGGATTTTTACGTCCAACAGATTGTTTCACCAAGAATAGGGTATTAAGCGAGATTGTGTGGCCACGTATGACAGAGAGAGAGAGAGAGAGAGAGAGAGAGAGAGAGAGAGAGAGAAATCTTTTCTTTAATGCAGAACACACTGTATCATATGAATTCTGTTAGACTATTGTTTAATTTTATTAGATAACGTTTATTGGGAACTGTGTTCTTTCTTTACTGTCTATACTGTAACCTAGTGCTAACCTTTAACCTTTGGGGGTTATTAACTGGTTAGGTTCTTATCTTCTCAACGAGGGGAGGGCATAGGTATTCTGTATATTTTTCTATATATGTAATTCTGATGTATTTGATCTTTCTCTTTTAGATATTGAATGTTGTAAAGTTTAGTGATAATAAACAACAAAATAACTAACTTTGTGTGTGTTGGTCAGACCCAAACACAATTTAACCATAGTTTTTTGCGTTGTGTGTCTTGTTGTCACATAGCTGTGTGTGAGTGTATGTGTTTAGTAACTTATATTTCTCAATATAAGGGGGTGCAAGGTTGTCTTACACTAAATTATAGTCGTATAGATAGGCTGGACTAGAGAAACTACTCAATCCAGAGACAGATCTTCTCCTTAACTATTCACTCGTGAAATCTATTTCTTACACCTGTACTTCTCACGTATTATCGCCATCTCCTATACTCAGGCGGGACCTTAAATAACTTTAAAACCTATCTAAGCACGACACTCTTCTCCCCATATTTGTTGGTCTTCTTCTACCTGTCTTACACTGGGGATCTCAGAACAAGGACTGCCTTGTAATGCTATCAACAGGTTTTCTCAGCTTGCGTTCTATCCAAGGCTGAATCAGTTTGTTCATTTGTGATAGTTCAAGCACATTAACCATCACAAATAGAAAAAAATGATTCAGCCTTGAGTAATATATTCATTTTCTTTATACTTTTTCATTCATTCATTCGTTCTCCTTATTTTCACACCAGAAGAAACATGAAACTTCCACTACATTTAGCCTCATTTCAGGAACACTGTGTCAAAGCTTTACTTTTGCTTTTGCATTAATGGTTTATGTAGCAGCTTGTTTAAGATGATGAGCTTACCCGTCTCAAACAATTTCACATTAGTTGCCTCTCGTAGTACCCCTGAGGAAGCAGTGAATTCGTTCTTTGTCTTCACGCAGACCTCCCGAAAGCACGTGGAGTTACTCTATCAAAGCAGTACGTAAAAATTTACCTGTAGAATGGATTTGAAACCTCTTTGCCTGAGCTAGGATCTACGTAGTTTTTGGAATTGACAAGGTCTGGAAGTGCAGTCAACGGCTGAGTCCAGTCCCAGTAAGGTATGGCTCCGTGGTATCCATGATTACGAAGGGCGTTCTCGGCTTGGACAACAAGTAGTCTGGATTGGATCACATGAAACAATTACGGTTATTGATACGCGACCATTCAAAAATACTTACTCTTAGTAGCTCTATTTACACAAATAAAAGATCTTTGATTATTTTTTTAATGTAAAACGTTTGCCTCGTTTTGGCGAGGCGCGCCCCGTTCAACCGAGTCGGTTATATTAGGGCGCATGTCCAAATATAAAAGACCGTTACGTCTGAGGGTATTTATCAAAGATCTTTGAGATTATATGTTGCGTGTTGAGATTATGCGAGTATGGACAATAGCTTGCTATTTAATAATACTCTATCTGTTTAGTAAAATTTATCTTTGGATTAAAATATAGGCCTACTTTTAATAAATTAATACACCTAATGTAACGCTCACAAGAAAGAAGGTTATTACTCGAGCTGTGGTAAAAACAAAAGACACCACTAATCTAGATGCTTAAAGAAATACACTGATTTAATCGGTACATAACCATTCATCCTCCAACGCTCGTCCTTTCAAACAGGAACCACAACCTATATTCACAGTTTAATATCTCCCTTAATTTTACAACCACAAAAAAAAAAAATTACTTTAACAGTTATTTATATCGTATTTTCCATTGGTTCAAGTTTATATAAATTCAGCTGGGTCATTGCTGGTCAAAACAGAAATATTAGAATATAACTAGAAAGGACGCTGCATGCAAAATTTCAGCTCTCTACAGTGAATGGAACATAGAACATTTGACAGTCAAATAAAAAAAACCCACTCATATACATATATCTTACATATTTAACAAAAACCGTGCAGTCATCTTAGTTGTTCTGTCAATTTAAAGTAAATGAATACCATACATAAAGGTATGCTTCAGGCACTCGTGAGAGATCTTCGCTCACCTTCAGACGTCAACTTGAATATGTTCAAAGAAAGCAGTGGTCAGCCTGAGGGTGTTGAGAATAAAGAAGTAGAAAACTAGACAACGGAAAAAGAACAGAAGTGATAGGCTTACCAGAGACTCGAACCCAGGACCTTCCAAACGACAATATCGCCTAGCTACGAGAGCGAATCACGATTATCTTCCCTGCAAACTAGACACTACAAAAATAGTGCTTTGTGGACAGGGGTCATAAATACGATTTCCTCACGTAACACTGGATATGTACTTAGGTACGATCCAGTCCAATTAATGACGCAATCACTACTACAGCCTCGGGTTTCCCATCTTTATTTATTTAAATGTCATTTAAATAACTTCTGACAATTTACATAAGAGTTCTATTTTTACCTGTGCCAGTGGGGGAAGGTTGGCATGCCATGAGGACAGCAAGCAACTTTCGTCTCAGCACTAGGACTTGGGCACCATCTAGTGGATCCGTGGTAACGACCCAAAGTCTGGAAACCACCAATAGATTTGTCTTCCTCCAAGTAGGTCAGTGCGTGTCGAAGGTCAAGAATTTCCTCTGCGGTCAATTGGTCAACATTCTTACGGACATACACGTCTCTCTCCACAGCGCCGCGTATTTCTAAAGTTAGATTTCAAAGATTTAACGTTGTTGATTTAACTTAGCAATGTTTTAGAAGAAGGAACGAGATGGACATGGAGAGACTGATACAAAAAGACAGAAATAGAGATAGAGAGAGAAAGAGCAAGAGAGAAATAGATCGAAAGTACAAAGCTATGAATTGAGATCTTTACAACTGAACTTTCATTAAACATGAAACACTCGATGATGATTAATGGGGTGTTAATAATCTTGAAGTCACGTATAACAAGCGAAATACATTTATTTTCTAGCTTGTTTCTTTGTCTATTTCAATCCACGGCGATTCGAGTTTTGACTCTTTTTCTCCCTTCCTTATCTGAGTGGCGTTTCCACAGCTTTCTTGCAAACCCAGAGGGCTACACCAACTCAGTAAGCTCAACATTAGTATAATATACCAGAATAAATAAGTAAATAAATAAAAGTAATTAACAGACAACAGTTTATAAAATAACTAAAATTGTCAGTGGAAAACGAAGTGCAAACAACATAACGTTAGTAAGAGACAAGCAAGGAAATCTCATCACCACAGCACAGGGGCAGGAAACAAGATGGGCAGAGTACTTCAGAGAAACACTGAATAAGGAACCACCAGAGACTCAGCTAGATGTTCCTGAGGCTGAAAGTGACTTAGACGTAAATACAGACATTTCACGAAAAGAAGAAATCATCACAGCTATCAAAGGGTTAAAAAATGGAAAAGCGCCTGGTCACGACAATCTAAATGCTGAGGTATTCAAGGCAGACCCTGAACTAGCAGCAGAATTATTAGAACCACTATTTGCACAAGTCTGGGAAACTGAGACAACACCAACAAAGTGGAGTAAAGGAATAATTGTCAAATTGCCCAAGAAGGGCGATCTTGTAGACTGCAACAACTGGAGAGGAATTACTCTCCTCTCAGTTCACAGTAAAATACTAGGCAGGATAATCGTCCAGAGAATTTCAAAAGCAGTTGGCGATAAACTGAGGAAAGAACAAACGGATTTTAGAAAAAAACAGAAGATGTGCAGATCATATATTCACCCTCAGGAACATTATAGAACAGTGCTCAGAATGGCAGAGACAGCTAAACATTAACTTTGTTGATTTGAAAAGGCTTTCGACCGCATACACAAGGACAGCCTATGGACAATACTGAGGGCTTATGGAATTCCCAGCTGCATTGTTTCCATCATAACAAGTCTGTATTCTAACTTTACATGCAGTGTTGGATTGAGTAATCTTTCGAAGTGAAAACAGGAGTACGACAGGGATGCCCCTTATCAACAACATTATCTTTGACAGCCATAGATTGGGTGAATTAGATGGACAACGTTTTCTACACTGGAAGACCTGGAACATGCAGATGACATTACACTACTAGCGCATTCACATCAACACATGCAGGAAAAACCGATAGACTGAATAAGTATGGCCAGCAGGTTGGCCTGAACATCAATTTGAAGAAGACAGAGGCCATGACACTAAATGTGGGCAATCCTGAGCCAATAACAATAAGGAACCAGAAGTTAGAACAGACAGACACATTTACTTACCTAGGAAGCATAGTAACACCTGACGGCGGAACAAGCAAGGACATAAACAACAGAAAGAATAAAGCGAGAGCAGCCTTTGCTGTTCTCAACAACATTTGGAAGTCTTCCCAGTATAGCACAAACACCAAATTAAGACTGTATGAGAGCTGTGTACTTTCTGTGCTTCTCTATGGTGTGGAATGCTGGAGAGTAACAGAGAAGGAAATGTCGAAACTGTCTTCCTTACACACAATCTGCCTAAGGAAAATTCTCCAAATCCTTTGGCCGAATACCATCAGCAACCAAGAACTACTTATTCGGAGTAACCAGGAGAACATGCACACCATCCTAGCTGGCAGACGCTGGAGTTGGGTTGGCCACGTCCTCAGAAGGGACCTTGATACCATTACAAGAACAACAATGCTATGGACCCCCGAAGGAAAGCGAAAGAGAGGCCGACCAAAAACAACTTGGCGGACAACTGTGGAGGCCGAAATGCAAAGAATGAACCAGAGTTGGGGCACTGTAGGAAGGATGGCCGCCGACCGAACAAAGTGGAGTCAATTTGTTGCTGCTCTACAAGACGCCAACAGGCGTGATGGCCACTGACTGCTTTGACGGTTGGCGGCTATGGATCAAAGAAGAGATGAAGAAGAAGAAAAATTAACAGACACTCGTTGGACATAAAGAAGGAACCAGAAAAGATTATAAGTGATAGGCTTACCGGGAATCGAACACAGCACCATCCAGACGGGGCCATTGCATTGCTGTGAAGTAAATCGTGAAAGAACACACTCATCTCATCTCATCTCATCTCATCTCATCTCATAATCGGAACCTCTTCTACCCCGTGAAACGAGGTGTAGAGGGGACCCAAGTGCACAAGGCCCATGGGCAGGACATGTAATCGAAGTGACCTGGCAAACAGGTGATTAGCCGATTGTGCCCGAACTTGCCCTCATGTGTACTCATATTCGCTATATAACCACCGAACCATCGAGACGTCATTCCAGCCAAAATGGACAGAGCCTCACATACCCGAAGGTTTCGAGGGATGTCCTTCCTCATCTGCACAAAGGCATTTATAGAGGAACACTCAGGACCCGTAGGTCTGAGGAAAAGAGCAAAATCTGAGACACAGCAGTCTTTGTTACTGGGAGGTCTCCACTCAAAGTGGTGTACCACACACAGTCAGTAAAGACAAAGGTCGCCTGCGGCCCGAACTTAGACATGCATGGCTTAATCTTTGAGACAAGCATATGACTACTGGCAGGATCAACCAGATAACTGTCTGAACAGAGCATTTCGTCGCTCGCTCGCGCGGGGAGGGAGACAGCGCTCTGAAAGAACACACAGCAAACTTAAATTTCTTTTCTGTTGTCTGGTGTCTTCCTTTGTGTTTAACGAGTGGCTGTTAATTACCTTTATTTATTTACTTATCTATTTATCACTCACAGGACTTAGGTTTCCTCCATTATTTATTTACAATATACCAGGCCTGGAGTAATGCCACGAGTTGGAGGCTCTTCTTCCATAGAAGGGTTTTTACGAATGGCCACTGCCTCGCTACTCGAGCTGGGAGGGTCCGTCGCCGAGAGCACCACGCGCAATCTAGCCTTTTTTAAGTAAGCGTTTTCCCTCTTGTGGTTCTCAGGTAAGCGTCCGTTTGACAGAGTGATTAGAGCACTGGTCTACCGCGGCAAAGTACCGGGTTCGATTAACAATATCGACACGCTTTAGTCTACCCAGCTGTAAATGGGTACCTCGTCTTGCTCTTGAGTTAAGGAAGGAAAAGGCAGAGAGGACGGGAATTGGTCATCCCACCTCTAAATGCTGGACCTAGTATAGTGAAGTCTCTAACACTCCATTCCCCTACGGCAGTATCTGATATGGGCCTACCTTTACTGTTAGTTCCCAGGTATCTCTGTGGAAATAAAGAAAGAATAAGACTGATATTCTCTCAGGTATGAAGGTATGAAGGTATGAATCAGGCTACCTCATTATGTAAAAGACATTGCACCAGAGACAATTGCTTCAGCAGCAAATGAATACTTTGGCGCAGGCTCCCTGCTGGGGGGACCCGTTGCATCGGTGTTGCCATGCTCCGTGGGCAGGGAAAATGGAAACAATAAGAAAGTAATTTTTGATGGTGGCGAAAAGGACATTTGGGCTAAAGAAGACAAGATTTATCCTAAAAATATACTTATCGACACACTGGATAATTTGAAAAGAATTACTTTCAGCTGGTACGTAGGAAACCTCTATCTTCCCAAACTGCTGAGCATCGATTGGAGTTCCATCAAATTCTGAAAATTCAAGAGTGACGTTGTATGGTTGGGCCCAGTGAAGTTGTAGCTCGATCAGAGCTTGCGTGATATCATGCCTGTGATGAAATAGTGATGATTAGATATAAATACAACAATAGTGTATATAAACATTATATCTAACGATATTTTATATGAACATTACATCTATGTAGAACGAAAGTTTATACACACGTTGGATCTAAAAGCAACACTAGTTTATGTACTTATTAATTCTGAAGATAACAATCGTGACAAAATCCTCGCGGTGGTAAAGTGAAGAAAGCAGGTAGCACGTTAAGCTGGACAGGAAAGTGGCTTTAAGAATAAACACGTGAAGTAGTATACCTATAGTTCAGTGGCTAGCAGAATAAATACGTAAAGGAAAACAGTTTACTGGCTAGTAGACTAAAGACGTAAAGTAGTACAGTTCAGTGACTAGCAGAATAAATACGTAAGGGAAGACAGTCCCGTGGTGAGCAGAATAAATACATAAAGCTAGACAGTTTACTGGTTGGAAGATTAAAAACATAAAGCTAGACAGTTCAGTGGCTATCAGAATAAACTCATAAAGCAGTGTAGTTCAGTAGCTAACGGAATAAATACTTCAGGGAAGACAGTTCCGTGGTTAGCAGAATAAATACATAAAGCTAGACAGTTTACTGGTTAGCAGAATAATTACATAAAGCTAGACAGTTCAGTGGTTGGCAGAATAAACTCATAAAGTAGTATAGTTCAGTGGCTAGCATAATAAATACGTTAAGGAAGACAGATTACTAGCTGGCAGAATAAACGCGTAAAACAAGACAGCTCAGTGGCTAGCAGAATAAAGAGATAAAGCACGACAATTTAGTGGCTAGCAGAACTAACATGTGGAGCAGGATTGTTTAGTGGCCAGCATAATAAACACGGACAGTTCAGTAAATTTCTGAACAAACACGCGGAGCAAGACAGTTCACTGACTAGCATAACAAACACGTGAAAGCAGAATAAATAAACTTGTGAAACCAGAGGCATCTCTGTTGTGGAGCAAATTTATCCACCAAGCAGAGCGAAGCGACCAGCATCATACTTACGACCATAGCCTGTCACGTAGATGTGAGCCAATCCTAGGAATGTTGAACAGTGACGTTAACACAAATGTTCTAAAATGTTATATACTTATTCTTTACTTTGTTGTTCAATCATTCTGTCATTTCAGTTCACAATGGAACGCATGCCATCAACAAATATACGCCGAGCCTTCATTTCCTGTACCATCCGCTCAAGCTCTTTCCATGTCTTTTTTATCCCCTTGATAGCTATCTCCTTTCCTTCTCCATAATTGTTTTTTAGTCTTATTTATGTCTCTAACTATGGGGCTTGAAAAGACAGTTTTATCTATCTTGTTGCGAGACAAGTAATGAACCACCTCTAACATGTACACATCCTTCCCTGATACCCTGGGTAGCTATAGGCCCATTAAAGCAACATGGGGAAACGCTGGCACACGTGCGTGTAAGATCTATGCGAGGGGTTCCAGGGTAAACGAGAAACGGTTGCTATTGCAATTGACCTACAGAATGCTTATAACAGTGTGAACTTTGAAACGTTAATGAACTGTGTAATGGCTTGCGGTGTTAACCCTTGGATAACGAGTTGGAATAGCAGCTGCCCTAACTCAGAGATCGTTGCATTTCGCTTGGGAACATGGACATCAGAACCAATGCGCATTTTCCTAGGACTACTTCACGGTTCTTCACTATCACCGGTGCTGTTTAACATCTACACAGCCAAAGTAGCCACCATTCAGCCAACTGGGCTGGAACAAACATTGACTTTTGCAGAAGACATACTCATTTACAGGATTGGTTCTGACCGACAGAAAATGGTCAATAGCAAACACGGGACACTACATGAGGTGGTTAAATGATGCGAGGACACTGGCTCCAACGTCAATCACAACAAAGCCTGTGTGCTGTGGAGATCCTTGAACAACTTCGTATTGAAAGCAGATCTTCCAGATTCTACTTTCACTGGACAAGACAAGCTGAAATATCTCGAAATACAAGGGGCTTGACATAAGTCTTGGGCCTGACCATGAAGGAGTCACAGGAGGAAGATGAAACTCAGCACATTTAAAGTCCATCATATTTGCACTGAATGTGTAAAGTACGCGTTTGTTTCTTCAATGGGTTTTCCCGCTACGGTGCACGGCGCAATGTACCCTATTGACCGGATCTGCTGCTCCAAAGATTTGACAAAACAATGGAAAAGAAGGAGGCCAGAGCTGTGATAAAATTTTTGATGTTTCAGGGAAAAATACCTACAGAAATACACAGGGAGATGGAACTAGTGTTTCGTGATTCTTGTCCTTCATATACTTCGGTAAAAAAAACTGGTGTCAACAGTTTAAGTGCGGCCGCTCAAATGTTGCTGATCTGCCAAGATCTGGTAGACCAGTCTCAGAGTGCAACAATGAAAATGCAACAAGAGTGAAGAAAATCAATGACCAGGATCGAAAAATGACAATTGTGGAGATAGCTAGTAGAGTAAAACTAAATGAAAGAACAGTTTATAGAATTTAACACAACAGACTGAACATGAGAAAAGTGTATGCACGCTGGGTTCCGCGACTGTTGACACGTGAACAGAAGCAAACGAGGGTAAATTGCTGTCAACAGTTGCTCAAAAAGTATCAGCCAAAAAACTATTTGGAGACCATGGTGACAGTAGATGAGACTTGGTTACACCATTATGACCCCGAATCCAAAATTGCCAGCATGCAATGGAAAACCCCGGGCTCCCCATCACCTGAAAAGCCGAGGGTGCAGAAATCTGCAGGAAAAGTGATGCTGACTGTTTTTTGAGACGGCAAAGGTGTCCTTTTGAAAGATTATCTGCCTCGTGGCAACACAGTTAATAGACAGTACTATGCAGATCTTCTCACAAGACTAAGAAAGGTTGTGACCAGAAAACAAGGGATAACGCGCACTCAAAATCTTCCTTTGCTTCAAGACAACACGCCCTCTCACAAAGCACGGCTTGTGCAGCTAGCAACCAACGATTTGAATATTGAAATTCTTCCACACCCAGCATATTCTCCAAATTTGACTCCATCAGACTTTTTTTCTATTCCCAAATCTTAAAAAACAGCTAAAAGGAAATCCTTTTGACAGCGATGAAGAGGTTATACTGGCATGTGATGACTGGTTTAGTTTGAAAAATAGGGTGTTCTACTCCCAAGGTCTTTTCAAGGTCAAACAGAGATGGCAGAAGTGTGTCAATTTAGACGGTGGCTATATTGAAAAGGAATAAACACTATACAAAATTTCAGCTCTCTGTGACATGTCCTTCATGGTCAGGCCCAAGACTTATGTCAATCCCCTTGTAACATTCGATCGTTGGTTCTCATACAGGTATCATGATGATCTAACCCTACATGAATGCAACAGAGGCTTGGCAGCCCTAAAGACAATGGCCGCAGCACACCTGGAACAGAGACTACTGTTTCTCCTGTATCGTCAGCTAGTCATGTCAATCATCGAGTATGGTCTGGGAATACTGACGTTGCCAATATCACAGTGTGAAGGATTAGAACGCATTAAAAATGAAGGGATGAGTACAGTTCAGTATTACACTGAAGACCTCGTGTTCTTGTGTGACAGGGAATGCGTCATTTTGGGAATTTTCCTTTATAACAAATACAGACCATAGCTTAGTGGATAGAAGTCAGTTAAAATTTAATCATAGGAACGGACTATAGGATGGAAACAGCGTAGATTACTTTTTTCTATCCAATCGTGAGCTCAGAAAATTTTGAAGAGACGCGAATTTCCACAGCAGCCTAGTTTAGTTGGAAGGGACACGTCTAGCTAGGAAGACAAGCAAGTTGGTGTTAGAAAACTCATACAGCGGGATTTTGAGAAGAAAAATGCTCTGAAGAATAATTGTCATATGTGTCTTATGAAGTTTTGCCATGTCGACTTGTAATTACGTTATAATTAAATAAAAGTCGCGTTTATACTAATGGCAGTCGTCACTCATTTGCTTTGCCATACATTCATGAGAGGAAGGAAGGAAATATGAATGAACCATAACTGCTCTTGCTGGTAAATCACATAAATAAAACACATCTGCTCTAATAGAACATCCTAGAGGATTATCCCCGAACCTGGTTAAATCCCGTAAGACTGTAAGGGAGAAATTACGAACTCTAGCGGTTAAGGTAGTAGTATACCCAGAAAAGGTTAAAAAAAATAAAAATCCAACAGTTTTCATTTTCATGCTTTAAATCATCGTCAACATGTTCTTGAACTAACAATAATTCATAGAAGCTTAGAGATACTCTGGTATGATAGGAATTAGTGTTTTTCTACATACACCCCCTTGAGTGATTTGCATAGCAACCAATGTTTATAGTTGGTTACCATGTGAATAATGACCCAACATGAAGGTGCATAATTGTAAAACTGCGAAATTATAATTATACTGAGGCAACAGGAAAAAGATATTTATAATTTCTCCACGGGTAATCACTCAATGATTTCTTATGAATTTTTCAAAAGTGTGTGTCTAGAAAGCTTTGATCGAAAATTTCAACATTTGTTACATGCATTGTGCATTTTCACCAACTGTCGTGAAATATTCTAATCCACATATATAAATTATCAAGTAAATATAAAGCCTAATAAATACATATAATAAAGAAAGGAAGAAGAATGGTAAAGAACAGTGCTGTCACAATGACAGTACTCGAAATCCCCTTTGTTTTATGCTTCGTCTGCAAATTGTAACGTTTCCACGTTAAATATAAGCCACTGCATAAATACAAGCGTTTCCACAACACATTAAAACGGGTATTGCATTTCTAAGAAAAACATTGAGAGGCACACTGCGTAATGACCTAAATTAATCCTAACATTAATTATACTACGTTACCAAAACGAACGAACAGATGGACTCAAATAGAAAGAAGGGAGGGCTGAAAATCAGGAACGCATGCAAAATTAAACACGCGTCTCGCTATTAATGCCACCCCAACAAGCGTAACGCGATACACAATTACTACTATCACGCGTGTAAGGCCACATGCACTAACTTTTTTTCAGACGGACAGTGATAAAAACACTAACATTCCCAGAGTTAGGTTTTAAAAAACCTGGAAAACGCTTATTAGAAAAGATAACATTAGATGGGTTTACGTTTGAAAACATTACAGTACCCAGACAGCACATCTTCGAAACAGGAGGTAGAAGAAATTGCATATTTTGAACGCAGCCACTTAGCTCTTTTAAATTTGTATATTTGGGTTCCTTAGGGCTTGATGACAAAGAATATGTTAAGTGTTATGCAAATAGTCTAGGAATTAACAAGTTATAGCCAAAATAAAATGATGGTGCTGTCAGACAACACCCAAAATCAGAATCGCTCAGTGGTAGATTTTGTAAACCACCATTGTACGGGAAATGGGCCACAAGTTACATTTGAACTGATTGGCTGGAATGATATGTAAGGCTAAACACGATTAGTCGGACTATAAATGCTATCCTTGGTTGTTAGGGGAGACGTAGGAAGGTAAAATTTTTTCAAACACTTGTCGAAACGTGGCTCCATTGGCCAGACTCGCTGATATAATCACTTAGGAGCGTTAGTTCGAGACCACTAGTTCAAATAAGCTTGATAAAGCAACAGTGCGTTGAAGCCAGCTCATATTTTTGCTAAATAAAAGCCTGGAACATAAGCAGATGGGAATTTGTGCCAGTATTTGTGCCAGAATTCATTGCTGGTCAACGTATCTGTGTTTATTTCCATGAATTGTGGTAAGCTTGAAACATTCAGTATCTTTTAATGAAAATTGAATGTGAATTGTTAATTTATGCCTGTATATATGTGTAGTTCAGTAGCAAACATGATGTAAAGCCTATAATGCTCCAGCCTGAACAGAAGGTGTCGGAGGAAAGTAAAACGGCATGGAATGGCCAAACAGTACACTGACACCTAGATGATTGACTAGAAAGAAATAATGCTGGAATTGCAGAGGCGTAGTAACCATTAGGGAGGGAAATACTGGTATAAAATATTTCAGATGAAGCTGACAGTTGGCCTAACGCTCTGAACTCAATGTTTGTGATGTATTGTGCTCAGTGTAGAACTAGAGTATCAATTAGTTATGAAGTAGAAGGTACATCCTTCTTGTTTTCAGGGACCGTGGTCTTGATGGTATTGAGCAGCACCTGGTCAGAGCTTTGCTGAATCCAGAGTCGGACAGCATACTCCTTGGTCCATTTAGCTATCAGTGAGGGGTCTCCAGAGCCCAGGGGAGAAATCGAGCAGAGGAGTCTTTTCCTGCCGCCATCACGCAAGATAAGCTGATGTGGCCAGCTGAGCTCAACATTATGTACCCCATCTTAAAATGACAGTGTAAAATATAATTAAGAGGGGAATTTAATTGTTTTAATATCAGGAACTGAGAACATCTCCAATACTAGTTCCAATAAAGACAAACTATTGAAGTCATGATGACAAATACCAACAGAGCTTGAACAAAACAAAACCAGTATTACCTCATATTACTACTACACAACTGACACACATATGATACTTTTAATAATATATGTCACTACAATATTCATATTGATAAATTCTGTACATATAACTTGTAATTAAAATTGATTGTGATTCCTGGTTCCCTTTGTATTTGAATCAGGACACATATTCATTCATGACAGCACTGAATACATATTGTTATTTGAAAAGTTATCAGTGACTCCTTTAAGATATCCTCGTAGAGTGTTTTATGTATGTGAGTGTCACAGTGTTGTCAAGTGTGGTGGAATAAATTAAATTGTTTATCTGTCTGTTGTTGTTATGACTTACACTTCATCATACACGTACCCTAGACATATAACGTAGTCATCACACTATTCCAGACTAATTCTGACTGAGATATACATATGTGGCAGCAAGTAAGGTTATATATAATACACTACTCTTATTAGATATATATATATACCTTCACAGCTGATCTCAGTCAGTACACTAAGTCCCCTATAAATATTTATAACATCCCACTTCACCACATATATTGGGGTCTCGCTCTTGGGATTTTGAATCTTTACCTATTAAAAATATTGGGGGTAATTCACTTCAGGGAATATAAGAATTAAAAGGTATCCTTGGGTGGAATTAAATAAGGTTGAGCTCACGGTGCCTGTGTTGTCCATTAGATATATATTTAGAGATTGAATTGTTGGTTAGACATTGTATAAATTTACCTGATAGACAATGGCGGACCTGGCAAAATTTCGATCTGCTGCTGTTCAGACTGCAAAAGAGTTAGGATTAGATGGGCAAGTTATGGTTGCCTATGTCACTACGGAATGTGACAAATTTATTGAACGCGAAGAAAGAAGGTTTGAAGCCGAAAGAAAGTTAGAGGCTGAAAAAGAAATTAAGAGGTTGCAGATTGAGGCTGACAAAGAGGCAAAAGCATTGGAAGCCGAGGAAAGAAGACAGGCTGCAGAAAGGGAAGAGAAGAAATTAGCTGCAGAAAGGGAAGAGAAGAAATTAGCTGCAGAAAGGGAAGACAAGAGATTAGCTGCAGAAAGGGAAGCAGAAGATAAGAGATTACAAAGGGAACATGAGTTACGACTAAGGGAGTTTGAGTTTCAAGGCCATGCTCCTGAAAATGGTGCCAGTCCCTTTGCCTCTGATGCCACCGCTAGCCAGGGAGCCTCAACCTCAGCTATGAATTTTCATTTAGATCATTTTGTTGAGAAAAACGATGATATAGAGAGCTATCTAAATAGGTATGAACTATTAGCTACCACATATGGGTTAGAGAGAGAAAGGTGGAGCTTAAAGTTATCTCAGGGACTTCGTGGGGCAGCTTATGAAGTTTTTGCAAAAATGAGCAGAGGTGATCAGGAAAATTATGACATGCTAAAGCAGGCTCTTTTGTTAAGGTATGAAAAGAATGCAGAATTTTATAGGAAAAAATTTAGGAATGCTAAACTACTGTCAGGTGAAACCTATCACCAGTTCTCTGCACGAATAGAGACATACTTGGAGAAATGGACTTCTCTGGGGAAAACCCAAGATCTTAAGGAAATGGTCCTTATAGAGCAATTAAGAGAGTCCATGGCTCCAGACCTGAGAAAGTTTCTCATGGAACAAGGTGCAGAGAGGCTGGGTGAGTTGCTAAATGTTGCTGAAAGGTATCAAGCAGCTCAAGCAGAGGTAACAGGTAATAAAAAGAAACAAGTGGATAACTTTAGGGCACCACAGAACTTTAATAAATTTGATCCTAGGGATCAAAACAAAGGTAATCACCAGTTTGATAGGCCACGGTATGAAAATAAAAATAAATTCCCACAATTCGATGAAAGGAAATATGATGAAAGAAAATCTTTCAACCAAGGAAAAAGGTGGTTTAAGAATTGTCAGATGGACAATCATGACACTGACCGTTGCAGAAGGAAACCTGTGTATATGGCAACCCTTCAGGTCAGGTCGACCTCAAGACAGGAGGAGGATATTATGTTAGATACCACTCCAGAAGAGATGAGGAAGGCACAGGCGGGGGATAAAACACTCAAGCCTTGTTTCAGAAAATTGTCAACTTGTCATACAACTCCAGGCAAGGGAGATTTTTACATGAAAAACAAGTTGATGTATAGGAAGACTGGAGCTAGATCCAAAGGTCAGGGACAGCTGGTACTTCCTAAAAGATATAGGGCAGACTTAATAAGGAGCCTACATGTGAAACCAGATGAGGACCATGAGAAGATAGGTACCATCATTCAAAAGGTCGCTCACAATTATTATTGGCCCAAAGCAAGATGGGACATTGAGAATTTTGTAGAAAGGTGTAGCATAGCACATGAAGGAACACCCACAAGTGGGAACATTGATCAGGACCTGGACACGCCACGGGGCAAAATTAGGCCTGATAATAAAAAGAAAAATAGATTTGATAAAGTGGACCAAATGGAATGGGAAGCCCCTTTTCACGGACAAGCTTCACTTAACTGTTTTACAATGGCCACTATGCGGAGAGTGCGAAAAGATGTCTTACCCCAGGATAAGCCGAAAATCCCTCAATCGGACTTAAACAAACTGGAGGAAGAAGATGTAGAGAGGAAATCTCTCATCAAGAATTTTAAGTGGGGAGAAAGCCCCAAAAGAAAAATTGGTAGCGGTCGTTTTGTGAATGATAATTCTGGGAAGAAAAATCATCACTATAGAGCTTCGAGTGGAAGAGACCATACCGGTGCATGGACAAATAGGTCCACAACATTAAAGGTCCATATGTAGCTTTGTTAAGAACGTGGACTGATGAAAAGGCAGAGGAAAACATTACATCTTCATACCAATATGTGAATGAGCTGACCACTCGTTTAAAAACTGGCTGGAAACTTGCCAATGAAAATTTGAAACAAGCCAGGAAGAAACATGCTGCCTATTATAACAGGAAGGCGAAAGACAGAAATTTGACTGTGGGAGAGAAAGTACTGCTTCTTTTGCCCGGGAGTCAGAATAAGTTACAAATTGGATGGCAGGGTCCATATACAGTTCTAGAGAAGGTGTCTAGAACAAATTATAAGATAGATAAGAAGGGGAAAGAAAAAAATCTATCATGTGAATCTCCTGAAGAAATATTTGGAAAGAGAACATCAGGAAGAGACACACTTGTTGACCTTGTCCATCGCCATGGAGATGAAAAAGGAACCACTTTCATCATTTGAATATCCATTACACCCCTGTGAGACAGCAGCACAGGTGAAAATCAGTACACATTTAACGAAAACTCAGAAAGAGAGAGTGCAACAGGTTCTAAATAATCATGCAGAGGTGTTAACAGACCGACCAGGGCATACAAACCTATTGGAATATGATATGAAACTGATAGACCCCACACCTGTCTGTATGAAACCATATTCGATTCCGTTTGCTAAGGAGAAAGCTTTGAAGGAAGAGATAGACTATCTGTTGAAGGAAGGAATTATTTCGCACAGTGAATCTTCGTATAGTTCCGGTGTTGTACTCTTAAGGAAGCCCTCTGGAGAACATAGACTCTGTATAGATTACAGGAGACTGAATGCTATTACAGAAGGACAGGTGGATCCATTGCCGGATACAAATCAGCTGTTTGCCAGACTAAATACAGCTAAATATTTCTCAAAGGTGGATTTGAGTAAAGGATACTATCAGATTCCAGTAAAGCCTGAGGTTAGACCATACCTAGCTTTTAGTACCTCAGAAGGACACTATGAGTTTAATAGATTGCCATTTGGATTGAAGAATGCGCCTAGTGTCTTCTCTAGAATGATGAGAAAATTGTTGGATGTAAACATTTCGGAGGAACGTAATGAATCCCTGAGTTGCCTCTTTGATTGAGGATATTCCGAATGTTTCATACAGGATAATAAGAAGATTATGGATCCACTACGAAAACTCTGCTATCACCAGGTATATGTTATCTCCTCATAACGTAAATTTTGAGGGAAATATAATGTTCTCTGGACATGTCATTGCGCAGACTCAGAGAAGAGAAATGGTGAATACGGGTTGCGAAGCAGCATTAAGACAAGCACTCACACTTGCGGCTGTTCAGTAACATAACCGAAATATATTATTGGTTGTAGAAGTCCGAGGCAGATGTCATGAGTAGTGCCTACTCTGAATGGACCCAACTACATAAAACCATGATAGCACCACAGCAGAGTAAAGTCAAGTTGACTTACATTTATCTATGTGTATATAGAATAAAGGACTGACATGGGATGTCTGTTTTAAGAGGGGAGGTGTCGTGAAATATTCTAATCCACATATATAAATTATCAAGTAAATATAAAGCCTAATAAATACATATAATAAAGAAAGGAAGAAGAATGGTAAAGAACAGTGCTGTCACAATGACAGTACTCGAAATCCCCCTTTGTTTTATGCTTCGTCTGCAAATTGTAACGTTTCCACGTTAAATATAAGCCACTGCATAAATACAAGCGTTTCCACAACACATTAAAACGGGTATTGCATTTCTAAGAAAAACATTGAGAGGCACACTGCGTAATGACCTAAATTAATCCTAACATGAATTATACTACGTTACCAAAACGAACGAACAGATGGACTCAAATAGAAAGAAGGGAGGGCTGAAAATCAGGAACGCATGCAAAATTAAACACGCGTCTCGCTATTAATGCCACCCCAACAAGCGTAACGCGATACACAATTACTACTATCACGCGTGTAAGGCCACATGCACTAACTTTTTTTCAGACTGACAGTGATAAAAACACTAACCTTCCCAGAGTTAGGTTTTAAAAAACCTGGAAAACGCTTATTAGAAAAGATAACATTAGATGGGTTTACGTTTGAAAACATTACAGTACCCAGACAGCACATCTTCGAAACAGGAGGTAGAAGAAATTGCATATTTTGAACGCAGCCACTTAGCTCTTTTAAATTTGTATATTTGGGTTCCTTAGGGCTTGATGACAAAGAATATGTTAAGTGTTATGCAAATAGTCTAGGAATTAACAAGTTATAGCCAAAATAAAATGATGGTGCTGTCAGACAACACCCAAAATCAGAATCGCTCAGTGGTAGATTTTGTAAACCCCCATTGTACGGGAAATGGGCCACAAGTTACATTTGAACTGATTGGCTGGAATGATATGTAAGGCTAAACACGATTAGTCGGACTATAAATGCTATCCTTGGTTGTTAGGGGAGACGTAGGAAGGTAAAATTTTTTCAAACACTTGTCGAAACGTGGCTCCATTGGCCAGACTCGCTGATATAATCACTTAGGAGCGTTAGTTCGAGACCACTAGTTCAAATAAGCTTGATAAAGCAACAGTGCGTTGAAGCCAGCTCATATTTTTGCTAAATAAAAGCCTGGAACATAAGCAGATGGGAATTTGTGCCAGTATTTGTGCCAGAATTCATTGCTGGTCAACGTATCTGTGTTTATTTCCATGAATTGTGGTAAGCTTGAAACATTCAGTATCTTTTAATGAAAATTGAATGTGAATTGTTAATTTATGCCTGTATATATGTGTAGTTCAGTAGCAAACATGATGTAAAGCCTATAATGCTCCAGCCTGAACAGAAGGTGTCGGAGGAAAGTAAAACGGCATGGAATGGCCAAACAGTACACTGACACCTAGATGATTGACTAGAAAGAAATAATGCTGGAATTGCAGAGGCGTAGTAACCATTAGGGAGGGAAATACTGGTATAAAATATTTCAGATGAAGCTGACAGTTGGCCTAACGCTCTGAACTCAATGTTTGTGATGTATTGTGCTCAGTGTAGAACTAGAGTATCAATTAGTTATGAAGTAGAAGGTACATCCTTCTTGTTTTCAGGGACCGTGGTCTTGATGGTATTGAGCAGCACCTGGTCAGAGCTTTGCTGAATCCAGAGTCGGACAGCATACTCCTTGGTCCATTTAGCTATCAGTGAGGGGTCTCCAGAGCCCAGGGGAGAAATCGAGCAGAGGAGTCTTTTCCTGCCGCTATCACGCAAGATAAGCTGATGTGGCCAGCTGAGCTCAACATTATGTACCCCATCTTAAAATGACAGTGTAAAATATAATTAAGAGGGGAATTTAATTGTTTTAATATCAGGAACTGAGAACATCTCCAATACTAGTTCCAATAAAGACAAACTATTGAAGTCATGATGACAAATACCAACAGAGCTTGAACAAAACAAAACCAGTATTACCTCATATTACTACTAAACAACTGACACACATATGATACTTTTAATAATATATGTCACTACAATATTCATATTGATAAATTCTGTACATATAACTTGTAATTAAAATTGATTGTGATTCCTGGTTCCCTTTGTATTTGAATCAGGACACATATTCATTCATGACAGCAATGAATACATATTGTTATTTGAAAAGTTATCAGTGACTCCTTTAAGATATCCTCGTAGAGTGTTTTATGTATGTGAGTGTCACAGTGTTGTCAAGTGTGTGGAATAAATTAAATTGTTTATCTGTCTGTTGTTGTTATGACTTACACTTCATCATACACATACCCTAGACATATAACGTAGTCATCACACTATTCCAGAATAATTCTGACTGAGATATACATATGTGGCAGCAAGTAAGGTTATATATAATACACTACTCTTATTAGATATATATATACCTTCACAGCTGATCTCAGTCAGTACACTAAGTCCCCTATAAATATTTATAACATCCCACTTCACCACACCAACATCAACTCTATTTATTGCTAGTTTTATACTGATTTTGTATAATAGTAGTTAGCAGAGCTTCTTTTGTTCACAATGGGAAATAAGACAAAGACTGGGAGGCGTGTAGTTGCCTGAAAAAGAGACAAATTGTCGATAGTGACGCTATAAAGCCTCTGTGCTCCTCAGCAAAGAAAATAAAGGTCATAAAGGTCAAAGAAAGTGAAGGACAAGCTAAAAATGACAACAGAGGAAATGGGTTTATCCTTATGGATGTAAAACTACTGTTTGGGTTTTTATGCGCTAACTTTAGATGTGACAAATGTTATCAGTACTCACTGACCTGTGAGATCGTCGAAGAGACTCGGGATGGCTTTTGTCATGAAATCAGTATCAAGTGCACAAACTGTGGCGAATGGAATGCCAATTTCAATACTTCTGATGTTTCATCTTCAGCTACTCACAAACAAATAAGTAAATGTGCGAATGGTGGCATTTGTGCGTTCTGTTGGGAAAGGCCACAGTGCATTGCAGAAATTTTCGATATACATGAACATAAGTCAACCCATGGCAAAGAAAGCATGCAGGAAAA
This sequence comes from Oreohelix idahoensis, assembly GCA_024509875.1. Lineage (NCBI taxonomy): Eukaryota > Metazoa > Mollusca > Gastropoda > Stylommatophora > Oreohelicidae > Oreohelix > Oreohelix idahoensis. The sequence continues at coordinate 111,036 of JAMPIV010000255.1, read as the reverse complement.
CGCTGCACAGGATCTATTCAGCAAGTAAGGACATTGCAATGGAAAGACCCCGAGAGCACTGAAAAGGGGATTCATAGACACTACAGCTGCAGTAGAAGGAGACCTTTATTCAACAGGAGCTCATTAAACTTCATTTTGTGAGTTCTTTTTCTGTTTTTCTTTGTTTTCTCGGAATTGTCTTTTTAGCATAATTGGTGATCTTTGAAACAAGATATCTCTGGATCTGTACATTCAATTGACATGAAAATTAACACAGTTGGTTGTCATATAATCTTACAGATTCTGACCTAAAATGGATACAATTGAATTCAAAGTTTTAGTTTTATGACCATCATGCATATATAACGAGGCACAAATATCAAACATTCCAGAAATATAAATTTTGAAAATTCATTAAAAATTAACCTTACTGTCAATCTCTGTCATTTTAGTTCATGACCTCACGCTACATATAATGATTCAATTTGCCAAGTTTTAGTCAGATCCTTGTACAAATAACATAGTTATGATGTTTTAAAAAAGGTGTATAATCTATTCACAACGGCGGCCATATTGGATAGCTAATTTGCATAATTAATGAGGTCATTATGTGGACAAACATTTTAAGTCCATACTAACACTATACCCATGGTTGTTTGATTCTGAAAGGAAAATTTGAGTTTTTTACCCTATCAAGGTATCCTACTACCTTAAGCTAGTAAAATCTAGATCTAACACTCTCTGAAATAAAACAGCAACCCCCAATTCCCTACCCGGCCACACTTGTTTCAATTGACAACAATAATTTGCTTTCAATTCTTGTCATTCTATTGTACGCTGCATTCGCCTTGGCTATTCTAATGATCACCCCTGAAATGGATATTTCATCTGATATCATTAACGTGTCCAGGTATTGACTTTTTAAAAAATTGTTCCATTTTGATGACGCATTCTGAAGAATTCATTTTCTTTGAAATGACAGTTACTTTGGTATGTTTCGCTTCTTAGGCTAAGCTTAGCCTTTGTTTTATGTTTTTGTCACAATTGTAGAAGTTATTTCCTGTAACTTTTTTTCAGTTGTTTTTATTAAGACTAACACCAGCGTATCTCAAGTTCATAATGGCACGCTGACAGGTTATCTCCGGCATGTCATTATGAATGTCATTACACTGTCACTGTACAGAGTAACAGATTGGATGACAGCATACTTTCCTAGCTAACGCCATTTTTAATGAGAACTGAATTATTTTTTTAACAAATGAGCTGCACATTTCTATCTTTCCCCAAAACATGTTTTTAGACATAAAATTCTCACACCGGAGTCAACGACCACTGAGACAAATTCATCATGGCACTTGAAACACGCACACAACTACATGTTTTTGTTGTTGGTGTTGTTGTTATTATTAAACTAATGTTGGTAGGCCTGTCACTCTGTTCCAGGTTTCCAAGTTGGAGAATCATTGGCATTGTCTACATTGTAGATCTGGGCTTTTTCTGTGGCTTTTCTGTCATTCTAAAACCTGCTGAATTGGAATCACATGCTCCAGTTTCTGTCCTCGAAATTCAATCCTGGCCTACCAAGCTTTTAAAGTATTCTCACTTCTGGTTTCATGTTAGAAGGGCAGGGAGCGGCGCATTGTGCATTTCCCGCCCTTTATAGTGCTATTTTAAATAGGCAGGACTAAATGGTTACTAGGCGTAATGGCCACTGACTGCTTTGACGGTCGGTGGCTAAGGACGGAAGAAGAAGAAGAAGAAATGGTTACGCCCCAGCTGTCACATAGGGAGTTATGTTCTATAAATTGTCTACATTTTCCTCTTTCTTCCACTCGGGTCCTCTAATTTTTTCTGTCACTCTTTACCTATTTTCATATATATAATTTTTTCGCATTCGTTAGTTTGCGAATAATATTTTCTTTTCCCATTCGAAATTTTGCCGTCTTTCTTTCTCATGCTGACTGAAACTCGATTACATAGATGTCAGTCTCTGCCGGTCGAACTATAGCTGTGAATATACGGTTCTCGCCAGACATACGTCTGCAGTTTCCCCGGTCAGAGCGCTGCCCGACCAGATTTCTGGGCCTGGGGTGTGAGAAATTCGCTCCTTTGGACATGACAGGCAGACGAATTGTCTACCTTTTGCAGAAACTGCGTGAGTTTTCGTCGGGATAGTCCGGCGAAGTGTGAAATTGCGCTCCGCGCTGCAGACGGTTGTCTGAGAGTTGCTACTAACACGCGTACATCTCGGTCAGTAGGTGGCAGTTACGACACGCGTTAAGCTGACGTAAGTGTTGGGAGTAGGGGAGATAATTTCGCTTGGCGAAATAAGTTGGGGCCCTTTGTCTAATTTTAAGATATTGGCCCGAGTTTGAAACTTTATTTTCATTCTCACTTTTAAATTCGCAGTAGACAGGTCGCTCGGAACAGTATAAGCTGTATAGCGAAGTTCTCAGTTTGCTTCGACAATTTGTCGAACTTCTAGACTTCCATATATATAAGCATATAATTCTTAAGTGGTGCGACTACCTGTAGTTCTGTGTGAGGTAAAATATTATATACTATATTCTAGTATTTTGTGAAGTGTTTAAAGTGTTAAGTCGCTTATTTCATTTTAAACTAGTTCTGTGTGCAGAGTGATTATTTTAATAGCCAGTTATATTCTTTAGTCGACGAGTTACAGTGGAAAGCAGGATAAATTATATTTCTAGCTTAACAAACATGTAGCCATAATGAATTGAATTTAACTGCCAACTACTCAGTCGAGATATATTTTCTAAACTAACTTATAACTGCTAGATGTCTCATGAGTATTGACGAAATATATTTATATGTATTTCAAATTCATGATAATGGATTTTATAATATATCTTATCTCACGGGAAGTGTTAAATGATAAGCTCTACGCGTGCAGTTTAAAATATAAGTTATATCCTTATACATAGTATGTATAATTATTTTATATGTGCTTTTTCCATTTTATGTAGTGAATACCGGGGTGACCCAGAACTTGCCGGCGTTTAGTAGTAAAGAGACATACTTGTGAGTAGCATAGACATTTCCTATCTTGAACCACGTGGGTTTTTTTTCAAGTAACACTGGTCTGACAGTGCCTTTGCCATCAGAGATAGACAGTAATACCCATCCCACTAACGGTTTCTAAAGACTAGAAATATATACTGGGCTTTTGAGCCAGTTCATATTGCTCCACAAACTCAAATATACATGCTGCCTAGCGGCGAGAATCATTACAAGAAGTAACATTAATATTCCCGACAAGTATTGAGAGAGTGTATAGTGAACCAAGACTGTCTTTCCAAATTAAGGGAACCCTCGTGTTTTTTTGACTCTGTGTGCCCGTTTAAACTTGCTTATCCAAAACTGATTCAAGTGACACTAACTTAAAATCTGAATAAACTTATCGCCTGAAGAGAACGCTCCCCGGACAAATTGGATAAATCAAGATCTGCAGAGCTGGGTATTCGCTTCACCAAACGATAAAACAGATTGTGTCATAGCGTGCGCCAGACGGTGAACAACGGCAAGTTATAGGGTAAGAAAGTGAGAAACGCACGACAGGGCCCTGATGAAAGAACTGAGTGAAAGTAGACTGAGGGATGTTCGTTGTTGATTCACTCACAATTGTAACATTTCGTTATGCAATTTATTGCTAACTATATATCTATATAGGAGCCGCGGTAGCATAGTGGTTAGTGCACTGGCTTCCTAGCGCAGTGGTATATGGTTCGATCCCCAGATGAGGCGGGAATTTTTTAGGCCACAAACGGCTCCTGGGTCGACCCAGCCCCAAATGGGTACCAGTAAAACTCTGGGAAGGTTAAGGCGGCCGGCGTGATGCCGACCACATCACCCCTAGTGTGCCGACGGTCAAGATAATATGGGCCTAACACCATATTCCCAATATGCCTCAATGGGCGTGTAACGGGTTCCTTTACCTTTTTTTTAAATATATCTATATATTCCCTTATACTAGATCAGAGTATCCAGTCTGTTCATACCTAAAAGGGGGAAGAAATATTATACCCTAACCATATGTATTTGTGACTCTTTGGGCCATCATCTGTCTCATAACGGGGCTGTGGGCTAAACCTAGAGCTAACATCATAACGGGGCTATCATCCTTGTAGCATTCTCTTGATAATTTTATGACTATTTGTATATGCTTTTGATGTAATTTCTATGTGTTGTGGAGAAATTTTAAATGATAATTAAAATTTCCCTTGGAATTAATCAGCGTGTTGGTCAGCTCGTTCTAGAATATCTATATAATCATTTGTTATAGTTTCCCACGTCTGTGTGTCTACCTGTCGTCACTTGAATGTGCATGCACGTAAGTGGATGTATATATATATTTAATATATGTGTTAGACTGTCTGACTACTTTAGATCTGTCGTAGAAGATAGGTGAGAGAGAGAGAAGATTTTCCGCTCTCAGAGACAGCCTCTATCACTATTCTACCACCTCACTCGTGGAAATCTATTTTTTTGTATTTCTATCTCACACTGTGACTATCACTCATTCCAACCTATTCAGAAGGGACCAACCCAAGTCTTAATTCTCCTATCTAAAATCTACGACAAATGGTTGCTCGTTACCGGGAATTGAACCCAAAATCCTAAGACGATACGACAAATGTGGTCTCATCCGTAGGATTTTTGAACTTAGAATAGGAAGACGAGTACGACAAATGTGGTCTCGTCTATCTGGATTTTGAACTTAAGATTCTTTATTCTGAAATAGAGTAAGAGTGTGATGTCTTGTGAGTTGTTATATCTTTAAATAATTTATCCCCTAGACTAACGATCTGTTTACGGGCGTGCTGACCACACAAACTGATAAGCTTTTTCCACAGCATTTGAATAATATACATTTGAGTTACAGGTGGATTTTGTCGGAATAAATGTTAATTGTTGATTTGTAATACTAAACGCTGGAAAAGTGGTGAGTGTATAACATTCACTGGGTACTGAGGCAGAACGGTGTTTGAGCAAAGCTAAGGAGTGCGTTTCGGACTATTCGTCCAGATTAATTGCCTCCCTCACCCGAACTGTCTTCAGGGGTAAACTTGATAGTGGATTAAAAAATTCAGGGGATTTTTTTTCTTTCTCCAAAATTTTTGCTATAATCATTGTGTTTTCCACTGTAGCAACTTATTTTTCAAAAGTAATCTTAACTACCATTTAGTTGGCGTAGTCGTGTTTGCATTAGGTGCTTTATTGCCGATTAATAGCAGCGATAGTTAGATTTTATTTTTGGAGGAGGTATCCCAGGGTGAAGTATATCATCTTTATTTTTGGAATTTTCTCGTAAGTGATAGGAACCAGTGTATCCTTTTTCCTATTTTCGTTCTCCACTAGTCTCAGTCACTGACATAATATGGCCGAGAGGGCAAAGCTTAGACAACTCCTCAGGGACGAAGCGAGAGAGGAGGGACTGGAAGGAGAGGAAGCGAAAGCATTTGTCAGAGACGAACTCGAGAGATATGATGCGGAGCAGAAGGAAAAGGCAGATCGGCTATTAGAACAGAGGAAGATGGATGAGGAAATGGAAATTCGCAGGGCGAACGAAAGAGAGAAGGAGAGACAGCATGAGGAAAGAGAGAAGAAGGAGAGACAGCACGAGAAGGAGAGGGAGGAGAGACAGCAGGAGAAGGAGAGGAAGGAGAGACAGCATGAGCTGGCACTTAAAGCTCTAGAGATCCAAAGTCGTGGTGCTGCCTCTACCTCCAGCCATGGAGAATCTTCTCCTCATTCCTCCTTAACTGATCCTTCTAACACTCAATCTCTTCAACTCAACGCTATGTCTTTCACTCTAGAATCTTTTCCTTGTCCAAATGAGAAGATTGACACATGGTTAGAAAAATTTGAGAAAATTGCAACTCTGTACGGGTTAGAGAGGTCGCGTTGGAACATGAAGCTTTCTCAGGCGCTGAAAAGCAGTGCGTATGATGTTTACGCCAAACTGGAAAGCAGCCAACAAGACAACTATGATCTGTTGAAGAAAGCGTTACTGGAGCGCTTTGAAATGAGCGCTCGCAAATGTTTGCAACTGTTTCGCAACAGCAGGAAAGAGAATTCTGAAACGTTTCAACAGTTCTCGTCTCGTTTGAAGGGTTATCTGACAAAGTGCCTAGAGCTCTCGCAGCTCCCCTGTACCTACGAAGGTCTTGAGGAATTTGTTTTAACAGAACAAATAAAGAACACATTGTCTGCAGATACCCGGAGATTTCTAGCTGAGCAGGGAGCAGAAAAACTTGAAGACATCTTAGAGAAGTCTGAGCGTTACCATAATGCGCTGGCTGAACTACCGGCCACTAAGCGGAAACCGACAGAGGAGCATTTTCGAAAAAATAATCTAGATCAACTTTCTCATGCTTCGAATCAGAATAACCACAGAGAAACTGGACCTCAAAACCCCCCTCCTGAAAAATCCAAGTTCTACAAGAACAAGTACCCCAACCACCCCAAACAGTCTGATCAACCCGACCGCCCTACATGGCAGCGCAGCCAGAAAGGACAAGGTGGCAAAGGGAGAACCCCTGAGCACGGGACTAATGATCAGAGTGAGCACACCGAGCCAAAACGCATCGGATGCTTATTAACAGTCTCGCAAGGTGGAATTATTGACAGTGATTCCCAACCTGTTGGGGATACACCCTCAACGCGAGGTACTGTTATTTTGAACGGTTCTCAAACTCCTTGTTTATTTGACACGGGGCTTTCTTATAATTGCATTGTTGCCAGAAACCTGGTTAAACCCGGTCAAGAGACAGGAGAGACCGTCCAACTTTGTGGAGTTCGTAAGAGTGATGCACCTACAGCGCTTCCCATCGCATTGGTGGAGATCCACTCTGATTTCGTCAGAGGTGTGATCAAAGCGGCTGTTATGGATGATCCCATCTACCCAGTCATACTCGGCGGTAAATACGTGTGTACTGGGAAACCGGAAGAGCCGATTGTGGCAGCAGTAACTACAAGAGGGCAAACCAAGAAGGAACGGGAGCCTGCGCCTAATTTGTTACCCATGGAACTTAAAGAAGCGCAATACAAGGACCCTACTTTGGCACCCTGCTTTAGGAAACTGCCCATGGCTAAGGAACCCAAACAGCACGGGGACATTTTTTCTAAGGATGGCGTACTTTATCGGAGAACGGGCAAGCCTGACCAAGGTTACAACCAGCTCCTAGTACCGAAACAGTACAGAAGCCAAATCCTAGAAATGGGGCACTCTCTTCCCTTCAGCGGACATATAGGACAGAACGCCACAAACCAAAGGATAACCACTCATTATTGGTGGCCAGGAGTAAATACTGATATTATCAGATATGTCAAATCCTGTGCCCAGTGCCAACGTGTGCCACCCAAGCAACGGGCACCCCCAGTCTCTTTGGGTGAAATGCCAATAGTGGGAACACCATTCGAACGGGTTGTGATCGACATTTTAGGGCCTTTCGACGGGACTAAAAGAAGGAAGAGGTTTATCCTGACCTTAGTCGATACATGCACTTTATGGGCAGAAGCTATACCGCTAACATGCGCAGATGCCAAGCATGTCGCAGAAGCCCTCGTGCAGATTTTCACTCGGTTGGGATTCCCTCAACAAGTGTTGACGGATAACGGATCCCCATACCGAAACCTGTTGATGGATGAGATCGTGAAGATCTTGAGGACCCAACACATCTACACAAAGCCGTATACTGCGGCCGGAAACGGGCTCGTGGAACGTGTTAATGGAAACCTCAACATGATGCTAAGTAAGCTGGCACAAGTGAAACCTGAAGATTGGGATCTCTATATTCCTGCAGCATTATTTGGCTACAGAGAATCTCCTCATACTTCCACAGGATTTCCGCCAGCTACACTCTTATTCGGCAGACCTATTAAGGGCCCGCTTGAAGCCTTACTTCAGTCTCTGACAGACGAGAAGGCGGATGAGACAGTTGTCTCAGCAAGCAAATATGTGTCGGTTTTAAAGGAAAGGTTGAAACTAGGGTGGGACCTAGCAACGACTAACTTTAAGCGAGCACGCACAAAGCACGCTAACCGATAAAGGAAAGTCGCGAAAGAAAGAGAAGCAGGAGAGAAAGTTTTGGTGTTACTCCCTACCGGAAACAACCAACTGAAGATCGGATGGCAAGGGCCGTTTACCGTCCTGAAAAAGATTTCTAAGGCTAACTACCAGATCTCTATTCAAGGAAAGGAGAAGGTTTTCCATTTAAATCTCTTAAAGAGATACTTGGAAAAACCAGTGCCGACCTCCGACCATCTCCTGACGATCGCCAAAACTGACGAAGATGACGATAGTGGCAGGGAAACTCCACTGCAATCACAGGAAATCTTTGAAAAATGTCAGAAGCGGCGACGCTCTTTCAAGCGCGCATGGGAGACATTCCAGAGAAAGGAAACTTTGGGAGTAGACTACATGAGTAGGACTTGCACAGAGATGGAGGGGGGAGATGAGAGGGAAGAGGACAGACACCCTGAAGCTACGGATATAGGAAATATATTTCCATAACGTAGACATGGAGTGCTTCCATATCTTAAGGGGGGACGTCCTGTCACATAGGGAGTTATGTTCTATAAATTGTCTACATTTTCCTCTTTCTTCCACTCGGGTCATCTAATTTTTTCTGTCACTCTTTACCTTTTTTCATATATATAATTTTTTCGCATTCGTTAGTTTGCGAATAATATAACATGTTTTTATACATAAAATTCTCACACCGGAGTCAACGACCACTTAGACAAATTCATCATGGCACTTGAAACACGCACACAACTACATGTTTTTGTTGTTGGTGTTGTTGTTATTATTAAACTAATGTTGGTAGGCCTGTCACTCTGTTCCAGGTTTCCAAGTTGGAGAATCATTGGCATTGTCTACATTGTAGATCTGGGCCTTTTCTGTGGTTTTTCTGTCATTCTAAAACCTGCTGAATTGGAATCACATGCTCCAGTTTCTGTCCTCGAAATTCAATCCTGGCCTACCAAGCTTTTAAAGTATTCTCACTTCTGGTTTCATGTTAGAAGGGCAGGGAGCGGCGCATTGTGCATTTCCCGCCATTTATAGTCAACATTTCCACCCCAGAGGCAATCGTAATGAAGGGCCACTCAAGAGTGGCTAGTCGATCCCTAAAGCGTTCGCCAGGCAAATCAGTGATTGCCTGTTTCCATGATGCATTACGTAGAGGTGCTTCCCGGTCTTGGCTAAATTTCTAACCACGGAATTCACGCGAGACAAGCGTGAATTCCTTTGCATCCCCACAGTACATGTAACTTGCAATGAAAAAAAAAAATTGCAAACTTACCAGATTTCTTAATGCCATGAAGTTGAATGCCAACAAATATCCGATATTTGTTCTTAACGTTGGTATTAATATAATAATCAAGTTCAGGAATGGTTAGTCCTCCAAATTCCAAACTGTCATAGGCGTACGCTAGCTCCTCCTCATAGTCGTATACGTTGGTGGGCGTGGAATGGGAAAACGTTTTTGGGTCGTTATTGTAGGGCGGCTCGAAAGCAAATGGTTTGAGCGGTGTGTGGACATGCGACTGGGCGCAGTGGGCTTTGTAGGGCTTGCCCCTGGCAAAAAGAAATGCATAAATTAACGTATGCACCCAGATATTTATTCAATATTCTCACAACTTTAAAGACATTTCTTCGAATCTCACATTTAAAGACAAACAGATGTTTGGAAGTGAATCATGGATGTTGAAAAAACAAATGTGTTTATATCATTGCCCAACAAATGAGGAACAGAGAAAGTACATATGGCCGTTACCAGTACCATTCCTGGTAAAACTCTATGGAGATGCAAATAGCCTCAAGCTGACCATTGCTGTCTTTGAAAAGGTTCACGTCGACGTCTGAGAGTGTACAAAGAAGGAAGATGAAGAACTGGAGATAAAAGAGATGTGGATTCTCAGAAGAGTGATAAGAATACCACAGACGGCTAAGATAACTAACGAAGAATGCTTCAGGAGAGCCGATGAGCAAAGACATTATCATTTTCCTTTTGACTCCTTATGGAGCATGGAGTCACATCTGCAGCCGGTCCCTTTACCAGGTGCCTGAACCAAGCACTCACGCGGTCTGGCAGCAGTGGTTCTATTGTAAATTGTTTTACATGATGAGGTTGCCATTGCCATGCAGAACCTCATAATAGTCACCACTTACGACATGTATGAGGAAGCGTATCATATCCTTTTTTTTTGTTTCCTTATAGACCCTTTGGAAAGACACGGATACTTTATATATTATCTATGGATAATACATTTGACGATACAATGATAGGTGATTGAGTATTTGATGAGTTACCTATACTGTTGTAAAGCGGTCCAGATGGCCCAGATTCTGTCGATGTTGCTGTGGTGAATGTAGAAAATGGGATCGAAGGCACTGTAGGAGAGAGAAGACAGGCCGTACGTTGTGTTGCCGCCAACTAGGGCGTGGATGAGGTTGTGGGCAATTTCGAACTGGACCTAGGTTAGAAAAAGGAAAAAAAATGTTTAATGTAGTGTAGTTTTTTTTTATTTGTGGTCACGTGTGAGGTCTCGCTTAATGAGAAGATTCAATTTACGCTATTTTTCTAGTTTTGCCGTCTTGGCTAGCGTCATACCGCGTTTTCTCAGGATTTTATTCATTCATTGTCTCTTAGTTCCCCAAAGAGCGTAGGCCTTGAAAAAATATAGACCACATCCTCGCGCCCTGTGCCATCCACTCAAGATCTTTCCATGTGTTCTTTAACCCCTTTATTTCTGTTCCTGGTTATTTTATACATCTGTTCTCTTTAATCTGCCCCTCTTACCTTGGGGATTACGAACCCTCCACGTGAAAAATTTGGAGATTTTTGAAGAAGAAAAAACGGGCGAATCATCTGCCTGGACTGTTGTCACTTTCTGTGTACTACGTCATGGGCCTGCTTACTAAAGGACCGTCGTCATTTCTCTGTACTACGTCATGAGCCTGCTTAGTAAAGGTGCTTCATCATTTCTCTGTACTACGTCATGAGCCTGCTTACTAAATTACCTTCATCATTTCTCTGTACTACGTCATGAGCCTGCTTAGTAAAGGACCTTCAACATTTCTCTGTACTACGTCATGAGGCTGCTTAGTAAAGGACCTTCATCATGTATCTGTACTACGTCATAAGCCTGCTTAGTAAAGGACCTTTATTATTTCTCTGTACTACGTCATGAGCCTGCTTAGTAAAAGAACTTTCATCATTTCTCTGTACTACGTCATGAGCCTGCTTAAGAAATGACCTTCATCATTTCTCTGTACTACGTCATGAGCCTGCTTAGTAAAGGACCTTCATTATTTCTCTGTACTACGTCATGAACCTGCTTAGTAAAGGGCTTTCATTATTTCTCTGTACTACGTCATGAACCTGCTTAGTAAAAGACCTTCATTATTTCTCTGTACTACGTCATGAACCTGCTTAGTAAAGGACCTTCATCATTTCACTGATTGCTCGTGTTTGAGCATGGGGCTTTTTCTGCAGTAGGTCTCTATAAATCTCATTAGGTCTCTATAAATCTAAGTAGGTCTCTATAAATCATGCACCAAATATTTAGTTTGTTCTTGCAGCAAAAGTTTCTATGATAATTTGTGTTTCATGATGATGTTGTCACCCCCATATATATATATATATATCATATTAGTCGATCCTTACTACGTGCCTGATGTAGCAGAAGGTTTTTTTCATGTTGTATTCTCGTACATAAATAAATATATATATATATTTGTGTGTGTGCATATTGCTCCTTATGGAATGTGAAGCCACCAATGTAGATGGTCGCCTTAAGGAAGCCTACGCCCTGCACAACCTTTTGCAGCCGTGGTTTCCGTTCTATTTTCTAAATTTATTTCTTTCTTTTGCTGAAGTTGTTAATCCTTTACGCAAACTCATTTTATTTGTTTTTTACGATATGCCCCAGGGAGTGGTGGACCTATTCTTTCTTTGTCTTCTCAGAGACTCCCTGGGAACTTTTTATCCATGTCTTACTCTTCAGCTCGCCAAGGAACATAGGCCTTCAAACAACTTATGGCAAAGTCTTCCTGTCACGTGACATCAACAAACTTATGTCAAGTCTTCCTGTCACGTGACATCAATAAACTTGTGGCAAGTAGTCCTGTCACGTGACATCAACAAATTTATGCCAAATCTTCCTGTCACGTGACATCAACAAATTTATGCCAAGTCTTCCTGTTGCGTGCCTTCAGCTCAAGTCTTTTTATCTCTTCTTCATCATTTTCATTTTATTGTCTCAGTGTGCTTTTTGGTCTACCTCCACTTCTCTTACCAAGTGGATTCCAGAATTAGGACGGCCAGGTAACTATTTTCCTCACCATGTGTTCTATCCATCGCCATCATCTTTATTCTTCGTTGAAATTTTCTTGGCTTAAATTCTCAACAGGATGGAGTAGATGGTACCCTGCCCAACCCTCCTTAGTCTCTTATTACGACACACGTTATAGGTTACAGCTTTACTATTCGTTACTCCCCTTTTGGATGCCTGTGACCCGGGTATCGAGAAATTTAAGGGACCATCACTGTATTGTTCTATTATAATATAAGTTCATGCTGTATTTAGTTTACCTCGAATTCACAAAAGTCATCTTGCTCCAAAGCCAGCAGAAAAGCGTCGTAGAGTTCCGTGTGATCACCCCACTCTGGAGTCTGGCTCAGACCATCTAGAATATTCCTCTGAGTGTGAACATTGCGGCCTAAGAATGCGATTTCTGCGTCATGGAATGGGTTATGGCGTGCTTGTCCGCTGGAGATTGCAAAAGTGAGATCATTGGATTATTTATAAATAATTAATTTCACCATCACCTTTTTCTTTTGCGCTATTTATAGACCAAGGAACCACCACCGCAGTTGATGCTCTTGCAGGAAGCCTGTATCAATCAGTTATCTGCTCTTGCAGCGGGAATTTCTGTGGCAATATATTTAACAGAATAAGGTTGCCAGCCACATGCATAACCTTCTTTTAGTCGCCTTGTACGACATGCTTGGGCGTGCAGTAGAAGCTAATCATTCTTTATGTCTTCTAAACGGGCGTTATGATTAATAGATTCTCATTAACAATGACAACAGCACAAAGTATTTATACATATTCAGTAAATACTTATAGGAAGTCTAGTTACCTGTAGCTATACTGTTCAAAAAAAGAAACGCAACATTATTGCAGTGGTAATGGACACCAAATTTCAAACTTGTACCAACATTTTATTTTACGGAATTAATGTTTCAATCTTAACATGAAGAAACTTTCAGACTTTAACAATGAAATGATGTTCATTAAATTTGGTTTGGACTTTTATTCCTTGCGACTGAGGCCTCCGTTTCAGTAAGGTGTATGGCCTCCTCTGCTCTCTATCAGAGAACGACATCTCCTTGACATAGATCCGATTAGCCGTTGGATCTGTTGTTGTGGGATGGCTGCCCACTCTTCCCGCAGTGCAAGAGACAACTGTCGGAGATTGGCTGGAGCCACGTCTCGCTGGGGTCGTCGTCTGTCGAGTTCATCCCATAAGTGTTCTATGGGGTTCATGTCTGATGACATGGCTGGCCACGGAATGGTCTGGACATTGTTGTCAGCAAAGAACTGGGTGGTGAGTTGTGCCACATGAGGTCGAGCGTTATCCTGCTGAAAAATCGACCCTCGTGCAGCCAGAAGTGGAAGGACGTGAGGACGAAGAATTTCAGCGACGTATCGTTCAGCATTCAGGCGTCCTTCAATTTGCACCAGGTCACTTCTTCCCATGAAGTTGATCGCCCACCACATCAGTACACCTCCACCACCATGTGGAGGAGCCTCATCAACGCTGTTCTGGGCGTAGCGCTCATGGACTCTGCGGTAAACTCTTCTCCGTCTATCGTGTCGCTGGAGCACAAAAGATGATTTATCACTAAACCAAACCCGTGTCCAGTCATTCCCAACGGTCCATTGACGATGCTGGTTCGCCCACTGCAGTCTGTTCTGGCGATGCCGGTCCGTAAGAACAGGACCTCTGTAGGGTCTTCTAGCCTAAAGACCAGAGTCGTGCAGCCGGTTCATGACCGTTTGATCTGAAATTCGACGAGCTGCTGACATTGATTGGACTGTGGAGGACGCAGATGCAAGTCGATTCCTGAGGTGACGCAGCCGTATGAAGCGGTCTTCGGCAGGAGTTGTGACTCTAGGTCTTCCACTGCGCGGCCGCTCTGCCACTGAGCCAGTTTCTTGAAATTGCCACCAAAGGCGACTAATGGTGTTTCTAACCACATTAAATTGTCTGGCCACTACACTTTGTGACTGTCCAGTCTGTAAACGTCCAATGATGTTGTTCTGTAGTGAGATGAGCCATACTTGCGCATTGAATTTTCAAAAGAATTTATTCGAGGAGCGTCAATCTTTTATAAGCATTCAATAATATGGTTAGAGAGTTTTGTGTTCAGTAAGTTTCATGGGATTCTCATGAACCTGTCACAAGTTATTGGGGAAAATGTTGTTTTGACCTTGACCTCTTTCATGACCTCACGAATCATGAGGTGAGTACAATTCAGGTAACAACGAGAAGTTAATGACCAGATGGACACAATCGTTAGGTTGACTGATGTCCAATCAGCAATATCTTTTATAAAAGTAACACCAAAAAAGTTGCGTTTCTTTTTTTGAACAATATATAAAGTTAGACAACCTAAGTTACATATAACTATAAAGTTAAACAACCTAAGTCATCTATAACTATAAAGTTAAACAACTTAAATTACCTATAACTATAAAGTTAGACAACCTAAGTTATCTATAACTATAATGTTAGACAAACTAAGTTACCTGTAACTATAAAGTTAAACAACCTAAGTTACCTATAACTATAAAGTTAAGCAACCTAAGTTAAACTATAAAGTTAAACAACCTAAGTCACCTATAACTATAAAGTTAAACAACCTAAATTACCTATAACTATAAAGTTAGACAACCTAAGTTATCTATAACTATAATGTTAGACAAACTAATTTACCTGTAACTATAAAGTTAAACAACCTAAGTTACCTATAACTATAATGTTAGACAAACTAAGTTACCTGTAACTATAAAGTTAAACAACCTAAGTTACCTATAACAATAAAGTTAGACACACTATTTGAATAAAATGTATCTCTGTAAATCTACCATCACAGAGCAGGAAAGAGAATACCGGTATTTAAGAAGCACTTGGGCTATTACAAGATCACAAATGTATAACTAATGACAAGATCAGTAGTGTGTAACTAATGACACGATCAGTAATGTGTAACTAATGACACGATCACTAATGTGTAACTAATGACACGATGACTAATGTGTAACTAATGACAAGATCACTAATGTGTAACTAATGACAAGAACCAGACAAGCCCCAGTGGAACAAGAGATGACAAGAAGACGTTGGAGATGGATAGGACACACAATGAGAAAAATTGCTGAAAGCATGACTAGGCAGTCCTTGTTCTGTAATCGTCAAGGTAATAGAGGTAGGGGAAGACCAATGAACACACGGAGAAGAGAACTGGAGAGAAACATGAAGGGGATGAAGAAAATATGGACATAATTTTCAGCTGATGGCACTGAACCGGAATGCTTGGCACAAGTATGTTGAAGGCTGTTGTTTGACAGGTGATGATGATAATGATGATCTATCGTTCGATGTGAGGATGAAGTTGCTTTTATCTGAATGAGAACAAGAATTGGTAATTAAAGCCCTGATAGGTAAACTCAACACTTCTTTTCTAGACCTATTAGAAACAGCCGATAGTAGATACATATAATTAAGCAACATACTTTCGAAATCTATTAAGCAACCCTTTTTTTTTACTAACAAATGTTGTTGTCGAGACTTTTTAGAGTAGCACTTATTGGAAAACAGAGAAATACACAATTTGTTTTCGAAGCCTCGTAAAACAGCAGATGTTGAAAACAGAGAAATGTGTTGTTTTAGAAACGTATTACATCAGCAGATGTTGAAACTGAGAAATAAACAAGTTGTTTTCGAGGCCTCATAATACTGCAGATGTTGAAAACATCTTTTTGTTTTAGAAACGTATTACATCAGTGATAAGGGTGGAATTAGGATGCCGTCAAATTACCACCTCTATCGACACCAGGTATTACAATGCAAGATGTGGGTGTCTTATCTGGTTTAGATTGTTGCTGTGTGTGTGTTGCAGTAGAACAGTTCAGGGTACACCACAGGCAACATGACGTGTATAGTCATAGAAATGGTAACTTCGCTTTAGGTTTATACCATTTATTGCACGCCACAAAACAGTCATGATACTTATGTTATCATCGGCATAATACAACGAATGCAGCATTCAAACTCATGTTAACTGACAGTCATGTAGAAGTCAATACTCAATAGTTGTATGGAAAACAAATATCATAGCGAAGCTTGATAAATAATACATATAACTTCTGCAACCGTGGTCAGCTGCAGATCCTTAATGTTCATAGACAATAATAATTATTCCTTCCTGATGCTAGCAGATCAGATGTATACAATACGTCCGTTTACTGTCTGCACGTGAGTAGCATACATGGATTACAGGTCAGCTCGACCTTTATAACCTTCCTAAGTCTAACCATCTGACTTGGACGTGATCTCTGATATAACGAATCCTGGAACACAGACAATAGTCTTGTTGGTCTAGAGCGACCCATAGATATATAACTAGTTCAGGTATAAAGATACCGGTGACTTAATCCTAGTCAAAGTACCTCTCCATTTTGAATCACACAGGCGAGCAAAAAGGCGACAAAATGACGAACCTCTAGATGATAGCCTAAAGTTCGATACAAGAGGAATTACCTTATTTCGGAAAATCAACCATGAACATATGCCTCCAGGCAGGCTTGAATAATACGGGGAAATAGTCTAGTTAGCTAACTAACTCACAAAGACAATGTATTTCCCTCAGAGAATCACAAGACGCAGTCGCGTCCGCTCGCTAATCAGTCCATTTCTCAACTCCCCGACCTGGGCGGAACAACAAAACGACAACCCAGTCGAGACATGCGCAGAGTGACAATCTCTGAGTCGCTGTTCACAATAAGACGATTCTAAGAACATTCGAGATAAAAGTCTTACACAGTCGCGCCTTTTATGGACATGAACAGAAGCGTTAAGAAAGGTTTCAAACATCTACAACAGTTGACTGATACTACCAAATAAGGAGATATGGTCACGCTTCGTTCAAGACATTATAGACCGAACGTGTCTCTATACAAGAGGAGGTAAACTCATAAAAAATAGCAGTATCGATATATCGGATTCCGTCCCTTTGGCCATAAAATATATATAACATGCATTTCAGTCAAATAATGATCATACATACGAAAAACGATCATACAAAGACTTTGGAAAAAAGTAATTATTTGTGCGTAACATTACCGCACCCTCCCGGGAAAAAAAAAAATGAAACTTTTTTTTTTAAATCCTGGAGCCGGAAAAATCTAGGCTCCTAACGCACGTATGATGCGCGGATATACCTAACAAAATAGCTCAACACTTGGAGCGAAACTGAGATCATATCCCAGGTCCTTAGAGAAAAATTTATCTAAGTATACGCGTATATATCCCAGGAAGGTGCCACCAACACAAACCACAATGCTGGCAACATCATAATAAAAGTCAAATTATTCTCATACCAATATATGAAATCAAATATATTATTATGATATCATACAATGTGTTGCAAATAGCGGTGTAATATATTAATATACCGCACTATTTTATTACATTATGTAATGCATCAGTAACTAATAAGTAATACATGTGTTGATCTTCGTTGACATAAAACATTCAATAGAAGAAGATGTGGACATCATCCGCTCCCAATCTAGGACAGGACTTGATATACTCAAAGTTCCACAATGGACACAATCTCGCATCTTCAATGATGTGCTGCGAAAATATCAATAACACAAATCTTAAAGACAACTGGTAAATCTCTCAATACAATCCTGAAAATAATTTATTTAAATGTGGCCGAGTGATCTTTTGGCCCGTATATCACTAACTAAGCCTTCTTAGATAATTACATGGAACAATGTTATAAATTCCCCCTCAAAAAAGTGAGAAAAAAAAAAATCTACCAACATGTCATTATAACATTGGACTGTATATTAGGAAATATATATATGACAGAAGAATCATGTGGAATCGTGTGGGCATCTGGACAGAATGTCCGCCATTACATTATCCGAACCACGGATAGCTCGAACCGAGAAATGAAATGGTTGAAGAGCTATGGCATAACGAGTGGACCTCGAGCTCTTCAAGTTTTTACTCTGAATAGCAGTAAGCGCTTTCTGGTCGGTTTCCACAATGAAATGTGCGCCTAGAAGAAATCTTTGTAACTTCAGAATAGACCATACCATAGCCAATAACTCACGGTCTAAAACCGAGTAATTCTTTTCTGCAGCATTTAATTTCCTAGAGATATACATCACCGGATGCAGAGTATCAGAATACTCCTGCATTAGTGCTGCCCCAATCCCAGTTGACGAGGCGTCACTTCGAAGAACAAAAGTCTTCTCAATAGTAGGTAACCTAAGAATAGGTGGAGATGAAAATAGGTCTTTAACCTGGTCCAATGAGGATTGACATTCTTTTGACCAGCGGATCAAATTAGGCGACCCTTTCTTCAATAAAGTAGAAAGCGGTGCCATAATGGAGGACAGATTCGGAATGAATCGTCCGTAGAATTGGATCAAACCTAATAGACTCCTTACTTGTTTCTTTGTCTTAGGGACCGAAATGTTAAGTATTTTTGAAACATTGTGGTCCTCTGTCTTTAAAAGACCATGACCAACACGATGACCTAGGAAAGAAATCTCACTAAATCCTATAAAGGCTTTAGAGGGTTTTGCAGTCAAGTTATACTCGCGAAGAGTAGACAGTAATTCATATAAACCCAAATAGTGATCTTCCCAGGAATCACTGAATAGACAGATATCATCTAGATATGCTATGACATCTGTACGATATGCGAGAATTCGCCGCATCATGCGTACGAATGTAGCAGGGGCGTTCATAAGACCAAAAGGCATGAAATTCCATTGGAATAAACCCCTAGGTGTAGAAAAAGCTGTAAAAGGTTTGGCACGTTCAGTTAGCGGGACTTGCCAATAACCTTTAGACAAATCTAGTTTGGTAAAGAATCTAGAATTAGAAAGTTTATTGAGTAGCTCTTCTAATGAAGGCATAGGTTCAGCGTCGAACTTCGTAACTTGGTTCAATTTGCGATAATCTACGCAAATGCGAATGTTATTATCCTTCTTTCGAACAATAACCATAGACGAAGAGTATGCTGAAGTGGATGGTTCAATGATTTCCAAACGTATCATTTCATCCAATTCTTTTTCGACTTGAGACTGGAAATGGATAGGTATTGGATAGGGTCTGACTCTGATAGGATTATGATCAGTTAGCACAATGTCATGTTCAATGACATGTGTGTGTCCCGGGATGTCTGTAAGAACATCCTGAAATGTTTGCAACATCGAAGAAACTTGTCGATGTTCCTCAGCGGAAAGATTTGGAGAAACGGTCACGTTTTTCCAAGATTCCGTAGAATAAAGTGGGACCATAGAAAGAGGAAGATTGACATCAGAAAAAGTAGTTTCCTCATCCTGTATAACTGACAGCGATGAGTATTGACCATGAGGTACTTGAGAATTGTCCGTTGCCTGGAAAATAGGCTGCAAATAGTCTGGTCTTTCATGAAATTCCGTGAGCATATTTATGTGGAAAGTTTTATGCTTTCCATCAATATCGACAACATAGTCGACATCAGAAATTTTGGAGACTATTGCATATGGACCTTTCCATGCAATTAGAAGTCTGTTCTCCCTTGAAGGAAGTAGGACGAGAGCTTTGTCACCTGGACAAAGTTGTCGTAGACATCTATTCTTATTCGCAAACTGCCTTGCCTTTTCTTTAGCAAATTCGGAAGACGAAGTTGCTAGTCTGCATGCCTCAATGATTTTTTTCCTAAGAGCAATGACGTACTCATAAGAAGACTGAGTCTCATCGCTAATATTATCGGCAGTGATTAGATCGTGAAGTAAAGACATAGGGCCGCGCGGTTGCGCGCCAAAGACAAGTTCAAAAGGGGAAAACCCCGTATGTTCATTGGGGACCTCTCTATACGCAAAGAGAGCCGCGGGTAAGACCCTGTCCCAATCCTGAGGATGATCCTCAGTTATTTTACCCAGTAAAGTTTTTAGAGTCCTATTTAAACGTTCGACCAACCCATTAGACATTGGGTGATAGATACTGCTGAGAGACCTTTTTATATGTAGCATAGACATTACCTGTGACATAGTGTCTGATATCAGTTGAGTGCCATGGTCTGACAATATTTCTCCGGGAAAACCCAAGCGAGAAAATATCAGCCAAAGAGCGTCTGCGATATCAGCAGTTGAGATGCTCTTGAGAGGTATTGCCTCTGGCCAACGTGTGCACATATCGACACATGTAAGAATAAATTGGTGCCCTCTAGCCGACTTAATTCTAAAAGGACCGATAATATCTATTGCCATTTTTTGAAAAGGGCGAATTGGAATGTCAGCAGCCTGAATAGGCGCAGCATGTCGTGGTCCTTTAGATTTGACCTCCTGACATACTTTGCAAGAGCGACAGTACATTCGTATGTCCTTGCTCACAAATGGCCAAAAGAAAGCCGCAAGAACCCTCGACTTTGTACGGGAAAAACCCATATGTCCAGCACATTGCGAGTCATGAGCATGTTGCAATATTTGCACCCTCATGCTCTTAGGCACAAGAATTTGTGAATGAGTGGATGTAGTCGAGTCTTGTACCATACGTACAAGTACGCCGTTCTTCATAGAAATCCAAGATTTTCTATTAGTATTTTGATTAGGATCACCTTTTTTTGCTAGAATGAAGAATTTTTGTAACGACGGATCTTCTTCTTGCAATTTGATAAATGAGTCACGTGTAATAGTCAAGTGACTATTTTGTTCATTTACTTCATCATTATTAGTTAATGAAGTTTGAGGTGGATCCAGAGCATGTGCTCTTGTGACCACCGTATTGGTAGCTTCAATGTTTTGCTCTTCCCAAACAGCAATCTGCTGTGGGGTACATTCCCTAACTCCGTGAATACGACCAATAATAAGGTCCGCAATAGGGTTTGGAAGTAGACACGCGTGGACCTCTCCCGTGAAGAAAGGAGTAGCAATATGTATTATGGCAGTAGGATATTTTTCCAACGTGCCACCAAATGTGACACATTTGATGACCTTTCCTGTAGCACAGAATGGATCTACAAGAGATTGCCTAACCCCGACAGTAGTACATCCAGAATCAAACAACACCGAGACTGGATTACTATTTACAAGCCCCTTATGTAATATAAGAGAACCTCTCCCATCATGAGCAACATTAGCAGGAAGAGCGGGCAAAGGATGACCACAGCTTAGAGTACTAATGGTTTTCGGATCAAATAAAGTACTGCATTGGATACATTTATTTGCCCTACCAAAGTCAAAAGATGAGCATCCGATAGCATTATGGTCTTTATCATTATTAACCTGTTTATCTGCTCCCTGAGATTCTTGTTGAACAGAGTTTGTCTGTTGATATCTTTTTCTCTTCTGTTGCGATCTACCGCGACCATTATTGCTTCTGCAATTATCATTAAAGTCCCTACTGTAATTTTTATCCTGGTTTGCGTTCCAGTTTCCATAACTGTCATTACCATCTCTATGCTGTTGAGAACCTCTATTATCTTGGTATTGAGGTCTCTGCAAATAATATTTTCCTCTATACCGATTACCTTTATGAAAATTTCTAAAGTTACCGGGAATAGAATACCGTGTAATATTAGGTTGTCTCCAGTTCTGGGAAGAAGAATCTCCCTGAAATTGATTACCATGGTTCTGGGCATAATTACGGTTACTCTTTTTATTGAAATTTTGCTGGCTACCCTGAAATTTACGCATAAAATTCGGGCCATAAGGTGCTGCCGAAGCAACTGGCAGACCTTCTTTTACCTTAGAGTTGCTAACGGTTATGTGAGGATGTGCAGTAACATACTGGCTACAGTATTCTTCCATTTCTTTTATATTTTTAGGCTTACGCTCATGAAGAAAAGAAAGAAAAGCTTCATTAACAGAAGACATAACCTTGTCTCTAAGAAGTAAGTCCATGAGGGCTTCAAATGTACTTTCTGTCTTAGAAAGCTCAACCCATCGTAAAAAAGTAAGACGTATGCCTGAGATGAATTCTGAGAATTCAACTCCAGTTTCTGGTAACATGTTTTTAAATTTAAGACGATATCCGTCTTCGTTAAGTTGGTACTTCTTTAACAATGCCGCCCTGACAACCTCATAGTTGTTCTTGTCAGGCACATCTACCATACCCAACAAAGTCAAAGCATCACCTCTAAGTATCTTGGACAGATGATAAACATATAATGTTTTATCTATATTATGCACCTTACATGCACTTTCAAATCTATCTAGATAAAATGTTATATCATCAATTGAAGCATTGAATGCTGGTAAATTAAGCTTGAAATCAACAGCATTAGACTTATTAGCAGATGATACCTTATTAGCATCATTAGCATTACTAGATAACTTCAACTTTTCTAACCCAAAGCTAAGAGTTTTTCTTCATGTTCCATTTTTGCTTTTCTCTCATCAGACTCTCTTTGTAACCTTCTTTCCTCAGCCTCAGCCTGTAACTTTCTTTCCTCAGCCTCAGCCTGTAACTTTTTTTCTAATCTTTTATTTTCAGCCTCTATTTCAAGTCTCTTATTTTCAGCTTCTTTTTCAAGTCTCTTATTTTCAGCTTCTTTTTCAAGTCTCTTATTTTCAACCTCAGCCTGAAGTCTCTTCTCCTGAGATTCTGCTTCTCTTTTTTTGTTTTTCCATTTCCATTTGTAATCTCTTTTCATCTACCTGCATCTGCAGTTTTAAATTTTCAGCATCTATTCTCTTTTGTTCAGTTAGTTCTTTCATTTTCTTTTCCTCCGACTTCAATGCCTTGGCATATTGAACAGTCGCAAATTCTTCTAATTTATCACCTGTCTTCCCAAGGGCTTTACCCTGCTCAATAAAGTACTCAAATGTAGACATGATGTCTAAAATGTGAGTACAGAACCTGAAATAATTAATTATCTTATTTCAATCTTAATAGCAACAAGACTTAATAAAGTGCTTGTATAATTACTATGTTTACTCCAATCTCTGTGGGAAACAAGACTTGACACCAATTTGTATTATCAGTTGTACAATAATATCACAAGTCACCTCTTAATTATCAGTGCACTACCCAAATCAGTGCATAACCATCAGTTATTTATCATAACTGCACTACAATAGTGCATAAGGAAAAAACCACCAGCTAGTTATGATAAGTGCACTATAGATCAATAGTGCATGAGCATATATGTAACAATAGTGAAAGCTAACTATGCAAGAACTATGCAAACAATAACAAGACAATGTAAACAATAACAAAGTACCAACAATGTAAACAAAACAAAGATCAAAGTCAATGTAAACAATAACAAAAATCAAACAATACGAAAACATTCGCATAAGTCAAATAAATAAACAGCGAAACTAAAAAGAATATGATGACAGAATGCGAAGATATGACAAACAAATGACGCTACAGTATATACACAAAAATTTACGTGAAGAACTGAATAATAGAAAAGAGGAGACCTACAAATACAAACAATTGAAATCGAAACTAAAAAACAGAAAGAAAGAGAGAAACAAAAAAAAAAAAATATACAAAAAACGAAAATAAAGCACAACTCGTCACAACTAAACAGATATAGCAACGATTGTCGCTAGCAAATTCCACAGTAGGCAATTCGCACAGTCCCTAACGAAAACGCTAACAGTAGAACCTCTGTGGCGTGGTATCTTCTACTGAAAGACACCGCCCAACCGAGAAAACCCGCAGAAATATAAACATATAAATACAAATCCAAATAACATATAACATGTAAACATATAAAGAGTGCGAAAAATGTGATAGACAGAAGGCTCAGTTAGAACATAAGGGCACAGTTCACAAACAAAACAGGCCACTTAACTTCTATGTATCCACAACGTCAGCACAGGTCAGAACAGGATGTGATCAGCATTCTTAGGACAATGATCCAACGTTGATCCATATCTGCTCTCGTAAACTGCCATGACGAAGGAAATGAGCTTCTAACAGGAAACAGCTTCTGACAGGAAACAGCTTCTGAACTTGACCTTCTGAATCTGCAACAGTAATTCTGAGACCGGAACAGTTGTTACGGCACTTGTCCTTCTTCTCAACAGATCAGGAAATCCATTCGCTCGGTACTTGTCCTTCTATTTGTAGACAAACTTCAATACCGCCGAGCAGCGCCGGGTAGTTTCAAAATATCAACAACTGTCAGTACTGCTGCGTCTTTCAAAAAATTTCATCAAAGGTGATGAATAGCAACTGCAATGTTGTCTTGTAGTCTGCTGATGATGTCTGGGTTTGTTGACCCCCTTGAGAGTTGGTACCAGAATAAACCAACTATTGGCCACCATGAATTGATAAGGGTGGAATTAGGATGCCGTCAAATTACCACCTCTATCGACACCAGGTATTACAATGCAAGATGTGGGTGTCTTATCTGGTTTAGATTGTTGCTGTGTGTGTGTTGCAGTAGAACAGTTCAGGGTACACCACAGGCAACATGACGTGTAGAGTCATAGAAATGGTAACTTCGCTTTAGGTTTATACCATTTATTGCACGCCACAAAACAGTCATGATACTTATGTTATCCTCGGCATATTACAACGAATGCAGCATTCAAACTCATGTTAACTGACAGTCATGTAGAAGTCAATACTCAATAGTTGTATGGAAAACAAATATCATAGCGAAGCTTGATAAATAATACATATAACTTCTGCAACCGTGGTCAGCTGCAGATCCTTAATGTTCATAGACAATAATAATTATTCCTTCCTGATGCTAGCAGATCAGATGTATACAATACGTCCGTTTACTGTCTGCACGTGAGTAGCATACATGGATTACAGGTCAGCTCGACCTTTATAACCTTCCTAAGTCTAACCATCTGACTTGGACGTGATCTCTGATATAACGAATCCTGGAACACAGACAATAGTCTTGTTGGTCTAGAGCGACCCATAGATATATATAACTAGTTCAGGTATAAAGATACCGGTGACTTAATCCTAGTCAAAGTACCTCTCCATTTTGAATCACACAGGCGAGCAAAAAGGCGACAAAATGACGAACCTCTAGATGATAGCCTAAAGTTCGATACAAGAGGAATTACCTTATTTCGGAAAATCAACCATGAACATATGCCTCCAGGCAGGCTTGAATAATACGGGGAAATAGTCTAGTTAGCTAACTAACTCACAAAGACAATGTATTTCCCTCAGAGAATCACAAGACGCAGTCT
The DNA here is from genome assembly GCA_024509875.1 of Oreohelix idahoensis. NCBI lineage: Eukaryota > Metazoa > Mollusca > Gastropoda > Stylommatophora > Oreohelicidae > Oreohelix > Oreohelix idahoensis. The sequence goes on along the minus strand of JAMPIV010000255.1, from coordinate 85,554 downwards.
TTTTTTTTTTTTTTTTTTAAATACCTTTATTCAGGTCGATATAACAATGTTATTTACAAATGTTTTACAAATATCACATGATAATGAAACCCCCCTCTCTCCCCTTCCTCCCCCCCCCCCCAAAAAAAAAACCAACCTCGCCCCCCCACCCACCCTTCCCTCCCCCAATCTAACATTGCAACAAGTCAATAGCAAAACAATATACCAAATATATAAAAATATCACCTAACGAAGATAAAACCTCCCCCCCCCCCCAATATATTACAAGTCAATATACGAAAACAGTTGAACATGGATGATGAAATGATTAATGGTACATCAACAAAGGGGTGGTGACCCCCTACCATGGAATGATTAATGAGGACATATGTTACGGAGTATTTACATTGCATGATGTTTATAGACACAACGTATTTACAAAGCTACTTGCTTTGTGTAACGACCGAAGGGTCAAAAAAAGGTTATTACATATTTATTTGTACAACAACAAAAGAGTTTCAAATCTGTTCTGTTATGTTTTGTGTCATGCGTTCGTATATTTGTGTAAATATTGTACTATCATAATGTCCATTGTCGTATACCGCTCTGTTCCTACATGTCCATACAAGGTACCTAAAGTCAGCTAACAATGTCAGTAGCTTGAGTTCTATTCGTCTCGTCATTTGTGGCAACGTGTTCATCGTGACTGCCCTATATAAATTAAGTGTCTGTTGTGAGTGTGGGGCTATTATTTTCCTTAACTTGTTTAAAGTGGGGGGCCACTGTATTACATGTGTAAAACAAGTGGTCTTCTGTCTCTGTAATGTTGTCACTGCATAATTTACATTTGGGTGCCGGTTTGTTTGCTTTTGATAATGATTTGTTTGAAATCGGTGTTAAACTATGTAGTAGTCTGAAGGTGACTTCTTTTGCTTGTGGTTTAATGTTTATTGCGTGAATGTTTGTAAAACTCTGTGTGTAATCAGTTATAAAGAGGTTGTACCCTCTTCGTGTGTTTATAGGTGCTTCCTGTGTTGCAACTAGAAGTTTGTATATAAGTTTGGTGTCTTGTTTTATTAAGTGTTTGTTCCCCTCTAAATTTTTCAGACATATTGCATAAAAAGGAGGTGGTGTCCCAAAAAAATGGGGTTGATTATTATTTAATTTACAAAAACTTGATAGCCTTAACCCAATATAATAGTGTGCCAGCGGGTATAGACCCGGGCTCTTTATTACTTCCCCTATATATTTAATTCTTAAAGCTTTAATTTTAGTGTTGATGTCTTGTAAGGCTATCCCCCCTTTATTTTTAGGTTGTATTAACGTAGTGTGTTTAATACTGTGCCAAGTGTTCCTAAAAATAAAGGCCCTAATTAGTTTATTTATTTCCTTTATAATCTTTTTAGGTACCATCTGTACGTTTGCTATGTATATTATTTGTGGCATAATAAAACAATTAACTATAATACTTCTTCCGAAAATGGTAGCCGTTTTATATTTGTAAATTTCTAACATATTTTGGATTTTCTCTATCAATTTTGTCCATGTTTCTTTATTGGGGTCTTGAGGATTAAAAGAGAAGTTAATTCCGTAAATTTTAATTTTATTCACTACCGTTAATTGAAAAGGGAAATCTGACCTATTACCCCATTTACCTATTCCCATTATGCTAGATTTTTGAATATTTAGTTTGGATTCGCTAGCGCGTCCAAACTCCGTGAAAACCTCTAAGATATTTTTAATAGAATCCTTTGTTGTTGGAAGGAATATCGTATCATCGGCGTAGGCCAACAATTTTCTTTCCCCTGCACCGGGGACAAAAGTCCCCGTGATATTTGTGTCTTGTCTTATTCTTTCCAACACAGGTTCTAACGTTATTACATATAACAAGGGCGACAGAGGGCAACCTTGTCTAACACTTCGCGTTAATTTGAATGTTTCAGTTAAACTGTGATTAATCAATATTTTACTTTCAGGTTTTTTATATAGGATTTTTATCCATGATCTAAAGTATTTCCCTATATTATTAGCTTTAAGACATTTATGTAGGAAGGCATGTGATACTCTATCAAATGCCTTTTCCTGGTCTAAAGATAATATGGCACTCTGGCACTGTCTATCATGTGTGTATGTAATCAGGTCTCTAATGAAATGTGTGTGTCTGCTAATGTTTCTACCATGCACACTAGATTGTTGATCTGAATGTATTATTGCGTGCATTTGTGGCTTAAGCTTCAGAGTTAATGCCTTGGCTAGAATTTTATAATCAACATTTAAAAGGGAGATAGGCCTAAAATTCTTAATTGACTTTTTGTCATTACTGTCTTTAGGGATCAGGGTAATATATGACTGATTTAAACTATCCGGGAGTTCCCCTTTTTGAAAAGCCTCTTCGAACACTTTAATTAAGATAGGGCCTAAACATGGGAAGAAAAACCTGTAAAATTCTGCTGTTAGCCCATCAGGCCCAGGTGCTTTATCTTTTTGAAAAGTACTAAGTGCCCCTTGCAAATTATCTAAAGTTAGGGGTTGGTCTAGTCTTTCACTTTCCTCATCACTTAAGCGTTTTGTGTATTGTAGAAACTTGTGTTGTATATTTGCGTCAGTTTCTTCCCTAGTATATAGTTTTTTTGTAGTATTGGAAGAAAGCGTGACTAATGTTGGTGTTATCTGTTTGTTGCTGTCCGTTCATATCTGTTATTTCATGAATCTGTCTACTGCGTTGGATGTTTTGCTCTACTGCTAAATATTGCCTACTAGGGATTTCCTGCGTTATAGCGTGTAATTTTGTCCTAAGTAATGCTCCCTGGTAGGTATACTGTCTATATTGATCTAAACACTCTTCTAAAATTTGGATGTGAGGGTTCGTGTTGTCTAAACTTTTGGTTAAACTAATTGCTTCTTCTAAAATCCCCTCCTCTTTTTTTAAACTTCTTGTGAATAAGTGTAGCCAAAATCTGCGTTCTATCTCTAATTGTGTTTTTTAACATATCCCAATATTGTGCAATGTTATTATTGGGAATGTCTTGTGCGTAACCTTGTATCAATTGTGTTATTTGTTCTGTGTAGTAAGTGTTTTTAAGTAGGCTGTTGTTAAATTTCCAATGTGGGGATCTCTTTACTTGTTTATGCGTGTGTCCCGTACTTAAGATGTATAAACTGCGTGATGATCTGTGAATTTAAGAGTGTTTTTTATATGGTATATTTTGTGTATGTTATAGTCACTAGTGATGTAAATTCTATCTAATCTTGAAGCTAGTCTAAAATGTGGGTTCGCCTTGTCATAATATGTAAAGATTCGTTTGTTTGGTTCTACTTTTCTGTATATGTCTGAAAGGTCATGTTCATCTAACATAGCCTGAACTTGTCGTACAAGTAAAGACTTTTCTCGTGTCTGCGCTCTCGTGAAGCCTCCAGACCGGTCAAGGTCGGATAGAATACAATTAAAATCCCCCCCTAAAATTTTTTTTGTCCCCTTATAATTTTCCGTTAGGATGTCGTGTAAACCTTCATAAAACTTAAGTCTGTCAATTTTCGTCGCTGGGCCGTAAATATTAATGAGTGTGTGTGTGTCATGTTTGTTGTGCTTGTTTTGTATTTGAATTATAACAATTCTGCCACACTTGTCTGTTCTATAATGTACTGTCTCCCAATCTTCATTGATTTGTAGAGTGGCTACACCGCTACCATGACTGGTGCCCAAGGCGAACCAGCCATGTTTAAGTCCTAACCTAGATACCATCTGACCGGCATGATAGTCAGAAAAAATTCCCGTTTGTTGCAAAAACAGAAAATCAGGTTTATCTCTTTTAATAAGTTTGATTACATGGTCCAGCTTATTTCTCAAACCGTTGATGTTGAGAGATATTATCACTAGACTACATGTCGGAGTGGTAGGCTGAGGTTGGCCACTCCCTATAACCTGTCTACATGGCAAAGTGGCAGAGTGGCCACTTGCCATATCTACACTATTTGACAAAACGGGGCCTTGCGAACCGTCTGTCTTTTTTGGGTTACAAAGCTGAGCAGTGTTCTGAGGCTGGCTACTCGCTACAGGTGGGTTACTCAATAAAACGCTAGTTGATAATTTATCATAAGTTTTAAAGACTGTAGTGGGCAAAGTGATAATCCGGTCATTTATTGCACATGGTTTGCACAGCATAGCGGTGCCTTTCGGCTGACCGCTTTCTGTCGTAACTAGGTCACTCGACACATTCATGTTTGCATTTCTTGTCGAGGGGGTGCATAGGGGCTGACCCGTTGACCTAGTTACATGACTAATTGACGGAATAGTGACCTGGGGCTGACTATCCGTTCCGCACTGATAATTTAGGCTGGACGCAGATGAAACTGCATCGCCTAACATTTCCACCCCAGTAAGGGGGGGAGGAGTTGACTGTTTAAATGAAACTGTGCGCATGTTAAAGTGTGTGTATTGTGGACAAGCTAACTATCAAAAAACTATTTACATAAACACTATTTACATAAACACAACTCTTAATAATACATTTTAACACCACTCTTAAACTATGGGTGTTGGCACACTTTACTGTAATAAGATACATTTTTATTTTTATTTTTATTTTTATGGACAGTTTCACTTGGGTCCACTTGAGGGGGCACATCTTCCCACGCACTGGTAGTCTATCTTTCAAGCTTCTAACAGGCTCAAAGGGGAGGGTAGCTTCGGGGTGCAGCTCAGGCGTGCCTTCACCTGCACCATTCGTCCTCACTCGTCTCACCTGCTTGAAGTCTGGAAGTAACTTCTTGCACTGGGCCCCAGTGCCGGGAAGAAAGACTTGTAGGTGTAGGCTCATTAGTCACTCACATCTTCAAACTCTTGCCCATCTATGTACAGGGTGGTCATCGACTCCATGGCCTCGTCTTCAGTCATGGTCGCCCAGTTACCGTTTATACTGTCTTGTGTTAGAAGTGCCCCTGGCACTTCCGGATCCGATCTAAAGGCCCCCGACACAAATGACTGAGTTGGTGATTTGTCAGGGCTATTTGGCTGGGATCTTCGTTCGTCAACAACAGGTGTCAACGCTGCCTCCTCATGACAGGACTCTTCTGCAGTCACCTTGGGTGATGGGGGGAGATCCTCTTTGCTCGGTGAGCGCTTGCTTGGAGAAGTACTATTATTTCGTTTCACCTCTTTGGGTTTAACAGGCCCTGTTGTCTGGCGCAACAGTCTTTTCCTATTCTTCTCTCCCTTCCTAGAGAGCACATCTATAAAGTCAACTTCCTTACTTGTATCTGCTTCAGGGCTCTCTGCAGTGTGGCACTCAAGTGCATCGCTCTCTGACACGAGGAACTCACTCCTCCTGTTCTGCTCAGCCGGCGTTTTGTTCCCGACTGCCTCTTCTTCTTTGGTCTGTTTGGCCTTAGTTGGGGCCGCCCGCCTTCTTGGGCACTGGCTAACCCAGTGTGTGTCCAGTCCGCAAATAGTGCATTGGGTTCGTCTACCGGGTAGAGACACCCATACCTTCAGTATTTTCTCTTCTGCGGCCTTAAGGTGCACAAAGTGCGGTATTTGATGTTCTGTTGGCCGGTATAAAAAGAGCCATTTATCCTGGGCATTTTTTATTCTGCTCACCTCCACATCTTTGTCGCCCGACACTTCGGCCGCTATTCTCTTCACCGCTTCTGGCTTTATAGTGGGGGGCATCCAGTTCAGTGTCCCTTTGGACTTCTCTTTATCCAGATGCTCTATATAGATGCTCATCTGGGGGTTGGTCCACTCGAACCTCTTGCCATGCAGGCCTTGGTAATGTTTTATTTGTGCCGCCGCTGTCAGAGTGGCGTACCATCTGTAGGGCCCCTCAAAACGATACAAGGTGGCTATGCCACTCATTCCGACGCCAGCCGGTCCTGCCATAATACTCGATATCAGGGAGTAAGATGCCCTGTTGGCCTGCGGCCCAGTAATGGTAATAACCAGTGTTCCTGGCCTATGGAGCATACCTCCTTCTAGATCTTCTTCTGCATTGATCATGATCACAGGCACAAAAGGTGCGGACATTCTTATATCTCTTTTCTTGGTACTGAAACCAAATTAAGCACGAAAAAAAAAGTCACAAAGGCTAGCTTAAGCCGAAGCCTAAACTAAACCACCACAAATGTCCAGAAAAAAGCACCAAAGTCCGAGAATGAAAAACACAAGACGCAGTCGCGTCCGCTCGCTAATCAGTCCATTTCTCAACTCCCCGACCTGGGCGGAACAACAAAACGACAACCCAGTCGAGACATGCGCAGAGTGACAATCTCTGAGTCGCTGTTCACAATAAGACGATTCTAAGAACATTCGAGATAAAAGTCTTACACAGTCGCGCCTTTTATGGACATGAACAGAAGCGTTAAGAAAGGTTTCAAACATCTACAACAGTTGACTGATACTACCAAATAAGGAGATATGGTCACGCTTCGTTCAAGACATTATAGACCGAACGTGTCTCTATACAAGAGGAGGTAAACTCATAAAAAATAGCAGTATCGATATATCGGATTCTGTCCCTTTGGCCATAAAATATATATAACATGCATTTCAGTCAAATAATGATCATACATACGAAAAACGATCATACAAAGACTTTGGAAAAAAGTAATTATTTGTGCGTAACAATCAGCAGCTATTGAAAACAGAGAAATAAACGAGTTGTTTTCGAGGCCTCGTAATACAGCAGATGTTGAAAGAGAAATGTGTTGTTTTAGAAACGTAATACATCAGCAGATGTTGAAAACTGAGAAATAAACAAGTTGTTTTCGAGGCCTCGTAAAACAGCAGATGTTGAAAACAGAGAAATATGTTGTTTTAGAGACGTATTACATCAGCAAATGTTGAAAACAGAGAAATGAACAATATATTAAAAATATATTTACGTGTGAGGGTCAGAGTATGTCTCATCAGCTGCCAAAGCAGGCACATGAGTGTTTGGTCTAGTCCAGTCCCAGTAGGGTACACCGATTTGGGCACCTCGACGTCTGAGTGAGTCTTCCACCTTTGAGGTATAAATAGTTTCATGTTTTCTATCGTTTTGTTTACAGGTTGGTTGGTAGCTAGACAGACAGTCAGACAGACAGACGGGCAGATAGAAAAATAGATAGATAGACAGATAGATTAGATAGATAGATAGATAGATAGATAGATAGATAGATAGATAGATAGATAGATAAAAAGATATATTAGAGAGATAGATAGATAGATAGATAGATAGATAGATAGATAGATAGATAGATAGATAGATAGATAGATAGATAGATAGATAGATAGTAATTAGGAGCGTAGGTAAACCGACTGATCGATATATTGATAGATAGATAGACAGACAGACAGACAGACAGACAGACAGACAGACAGACAGATAGATAGATAGATAGATAGATAGATAGATAGATAGATAGATAGATAGATAGATAGATAGATAGATAGATAGATAGATAGATCTTGAGAAAACACAGCAAGTTTTTTTTCATGATATAATTCAACAGATGTGGATATGGACGAAACAAAACAATATTCCTTGATAACTGAGCCAAACGTCTTTTAGTTAACAGTAAGATAGTTGTCCCAATTACGTAGTTTTCTAACGGGACAGTTATCTCACTGAGGCATCCACACCTGAACAACAAGCAACCTGTGCCAGTGTGGGAAGTTTGGCATGCCATGGATACAGCAGGCTAATCTGTCTTTGGCTGTCGGGAAAGGACATTTTCCGGGATCTCCGTGGAATTCGGCAATGGCTTGATATCCCTCGACGCTATCATCGTTCTGTGAAAGCATTTGATGATGAAAGAAAAAATATCAATGGTTGATTAACTTGAACATTTTGAGTTGATCTAGCTAAGAAATGTTTTGATTTTTCCTCAAAGAATTTCTCTGTTTTTTTTTACCTTAACCATCATCATAATTAATATCATCACCACCACCATCATCATCACCACCACCACCATCATCATCACCACCACCACCATCATCATCACCTGATCATTTTCCTTTGCGCTCCTTACGGAGCATAGAGCCACCACTATAGCTGGTTCTCATTAAGAAGCATACACCAGACATCCACATGCTCTCGCAGTAATGGCTTCTGTAGGTATTTGTTTTAATTCTGATATTTTCCGCCTTTTACAGTTTTCCTAAGAGCATGGGCGTACTTAAAGTATTTGGCGCACGGGGGTGATCCTACCTTTGTCACCCACTCCTATAAAGAAACACACTTGAAAATACATTTTGACAGTAAATATTTTCATAATACTGTCCGATGGCACCCTTTTCCTGGCTGTCACCCGGGGCCCACCGCCCCCTCATCCCCTCTATACACATTGTACTGCCAGAGGGCGAAATAGTCCATTTCTTTGTTTTGCCTCTTTGGGAGACCCCCGGGTGGCTTCACACAGGGGTACCTTATCCATAAGTACAATTAAAATTCTTAGATATTGTATTTTAACTTTATAATATATTATGATAAGTTTAATTTCAAAGACGTATATTTCGAACCAACATGCAGATAAACGTACTGAAGAATAAGGGAGCCTGCAACAAAACGATATAGAGACGACAACTTATGAAATTACTAAAACAACTATAAAACCCATAGCCAAGTCCAAATGAGACAGAACATCCGGGTCACATAAAATATGATGCCTAACACCAACTATCTAGGCGAGAGCAGGTCTTTATTTTCATCTTATGTACTAGTCACAATAGGTTGAGGTACCATCTATATCACAAGTACAGGATTGGTCCAACAGATCTCTGCTCCTGTGGCACCAGCCCCATGACAGCTGAACGTCTGCTCCAGTCCTGCCCAACTTACAGCAGAGAACGGAGTGGCATATGGCAACAACTCACTTCTCTCAACGAAAAACTGTTTGGAGATGTCTGGAACCTTGAGCTGACTACTGCCTTTATTACAGTCATTAATGTAGAAGTCTGAGGGCGAACGAAGGAAAAGAAGAAGAACCCAACGTACGACTGATATTTGTTTAATAAGCTGTGTTTATTTCTACCTACATAGAACAGACATTGTATATGTATGACAACATGTGCAACGTTAAACTGATGAAAAGAAAGATCATATAAATACTAGTGGGACAAGTTGTCAGAAGAAGAAGCTAAAGTTGGATAGGACACACACTGAGAAAAGCAGGACAAACATTAAAAGACAGTCCTCGTTCTGGAAACCTTCGGGTCAGAGAAGTACAACAAGGTAGTACCATATATGAGACAGCCTTAGGGGGGTGAAGTTGTAAGAGACTTCACCATACTGGGTCCAGCATTTTATGAGGTGAAGTGACCAATTCTCTTCCCAAACTCACGAACAGAGTCAAGAAGCCATTTACATCTGGGTAGATTGGAGCGTAACGAAACCAGGATTCGATCCCGTAACCTTTGTCACGAGAGGAAAGCGCTGTAACCACTCTCCCAATCAGACGCTAAGAAAAGTACAGTGAGCCCGAAAAACACATCGAAAAGAGAACTGGAGATAATGTGACAGGGATAAAGCAGACATGGACAACCTTAAACAGATGGCACGGAACAAGAAGACATAGACAACCTTAAACAGATGGCACGGAACAAGAAGACATAGACAACCTTAAATGGAACAAAAAGACATGAGACACTGACCTGGGCACGGAACACGGAACAAGAAGACATGGACAACCTTAAACAGATGGCACGGAACAAGAAGACATAGACAACCTTAAACGGATGGCACGGAACAAGAAGACATAGACAACCTTAAATGGATGGCACGGAACAAGAAGACATAGACAACCTTAAACAGATGGCACGGAACAAGAAGACATAGACAACCTTAAACAGATGGCACGGAACAAGAAGACATAGACAACCTTAAACAGATGGCACGGAACAAGAAGACATGAACTACCTTAAACAGATGGCACGGAACAAGAAGACATAGACAACCTTAAACAGATGGCACGGAACAAGAAGACATGAACTACCTTAAACAGATGGCACGAACAAGAAGACATGGACAACCTTAAACAGATGGCACGGAACAAGAAGACATAGACAACCTTAAACAGATGGCACGGAACAAGTAGACATGGACAACCTTAAACAGATGGCACGGAACAAGAAGACATAGACAACCTTAAACAGATGGCACGGAACAAGAAGACATGGACAACCTTAAACAGATGGCACGGAACAAGAAGACATAGACAACCTTAAACAGATGGCACGGAACAAGAAGACATAGACAACCTTAAACAGATGGCACGGAACAAGAAGACATGGACAACCTTAAACAGATGGCACGGAACAAGAAGACTTAGTAGGAATTTATGACAACCTAAACTCCAGAGGGTGTATAAGTGTATTAAATGAAGATTTGAATTTATCCAGTATCCATGGATAACAATGTGAAGACTGACCTGAAATTCTTCCAAAGCCTCTCGCAGCTGGAAGACCTCTTCTCTGGTTAGACGGTCCACATTTTTGCGAATGGACACCCCCTCATGAAACTCATGCTCGTGTCCCGGCTCGTTATGGCCAATAGGAGCTGTCAGATAACATATTTTACTTAGGAGAAAACACATAATTTAAGAATATCACATAATTTACTAATAAGAACACATATTTTACTTAGAAGAACACATTTTACTAAGAAAAACACACATTTTACTCAGAAGAAAACGTAGTTTACAATGAAGATCGCATATTTTACTAAGAAGAACACATATTTTGCAAATAAAAACACATCCTTTACTAATAAGAGCACATATTTTACTAAAAAAACACACACATTTTACTAAGAAGACCACATATTTTGCTAAGAAGAACACATATTTTACATAGAAGAACTTAAATTTTGCTAATAAGAAAACACATTTTACTATTTTTGTTTTGAATTTAAAAAAAAAAAAAATTTGCCTCGTTTTGGCGAGGCGCGTCCCGTTCACCCTAGTCGGTTATATTAGGGCGCATGTCCAAATATAAAAGACCTTCTAGGTCTGGAGATAATTGCTAAGAAAAACACATATTTGACTAAGAACACATATTTTACTAACAAAGACATATTTAACAAAGAACACATATTTTACTAATAAGACCTCATATTACTAACACAGATTTTACTAATAAGAACACATATTTTACTAATAAGAAGACATATTTTACTAATAAGAAGACATGTTTTTTCATAATAAGAACACATATTTTACTAATAAGAATACATATTTTACTAATAAGAACACATATTTTACTAATAAGAACCCATATTTCACTAATAAGAACACATATTTTACTAATAAGAATACATATTTTACTAATAAGAACACATATTTCACTAATAAGAACACATATTTTACTAACAAGAACACATATTTTACTAATAAAAACACATATTTTACTAACAAGAACACATATTTTACTATTAAGAACATATATTTTACTAATAAGAACACATATTACTGACATATATTTTACTAAGAGGAACACATTTTACTAACACATATTTTACCAAGAAGAACACATACTGAACTTTGAGAACTGATACTACACTTAGTAGATAAAGATACGTTCTGTCCAAGAGTGGTTCAGAACCAAGAGGAACAACAACATTAGCAAACCATATTCTTAAAATATAAAGTAGCGATATAATACATACTTTAATTTACCTTATACAAAATAGCTATATAATTGATTACATGTTCAATAACTTTATGCATAACAAATGATATAATTGATAAAACGTTAATACACTTCATACGAAAGAGCGTACGATTGACAGAGTGGATGGAGCGTTGGTCTATCGGGGCAACAGTGCCCGGTTCGAATCACGGTACCGAATAGCTCCACTCTACCCAGCTGTAAATGGATACATGTGACAGAACGTCTGAACATGCTCTTTTGTGTGATCTCTCACACCTTCAGCCCTCCGGCAGTATCCTTTCTTTTTCTCTATTTTCTCACTCATCGCTTTTATTTGGCATAAATCATGCCTTTTCATATGTAGTTTCACTATTTTGCTCTATGCTGGACATAGCATGGTGAAGTCTCTAACACGCCACTCCCCTATGACAGTATTTGCTACAGGAGTAAATCTTATCTTATTGTGTCGCATTCACGCTTCACGAAGACGTGTTAAGTTACGCCAGGTTATTAGCCGGTTAGCGACAGTGTTTTATCGCGTAATCTGTCTGACCATCTTTTGAAGCGAAGGTGTTTTGTTTATTCAAGCTACGTTGGATGGAGTGTTAAATAAAACCAGGTTTGTTTGTCTGGCGAAACACTGCACGAGGCGGAACTTATGACATAAGCGCTTCTAGGTCATCCTTCATACGACAGATAACAACATTACCGTCTGTGTGTCACATGTGGGCAGACAAATTTGATGTAAGTGCTTCCTGTCCTTGGTTAAAAAGTAGTCATGGATTATTACATTTTAGACAATAGGAGTCTACAAATATGTTTGTAAGAGTGTATACACGGCATCATATGTCCTTATGTGGTAATACGTGACCCTTGCAGGTACGCACCTTATTTCACGTGGGAATATTTTGAAATATCACAGCCTATCCTGCATGATTTGAAATGATTGGATCTTTCTGATTAGATTCATAACATCACTGGAGGTAATATAGGCTAACAATTTCACAGTTTTATTTCTCTATAATTTGCACGCTCGCCAAGACAACATCAGACCTTCGCCAGAGTGAAAACTAGATTCATAATTCCTAATTGTTATCCGGACCTTTTATTGGAGAACCAGATAAGACTTATAAAACACAGGAAATCTCTACATTTAATAAGGAATAACGGAACTAGGAAAACTGAAAAAAGCATGGAGTCAGAAGGGACAATCTATTGTAAAATTCAAAGAAATCCCAGACCCGTGTAAGAGAAGATTCGTCTCTTTTATTCATCTGTGCGACAAGTCTGTAGCCAGGATTGGCTTATTGGTGGTACCAGCAGAACGTACTTTTTTCTGGCACAAGACGGGATCAGTGGCCTACGTTTTAAGACACAGGACACTGTGTAGACTTTTCTTGAAGATTCTTGGAGACGAGCTTCACCCGACAACCTTGACCAGAGACGAGTGATCAGTATGAAAAGACAGAACCGTCATTGGCAGCTAAGTTTAAATATATGCTGCCATCTGAACTTTCTTACCCTTTTTGCAATCCCCAAATACGAGGATGATAGTTTTTCTTTATCGATAACTATTCAAATTATTTTAAAACTGTTAAAACTAAAGTGATTATTAAATTTTGTTATTTGTAATGTTACAAAATTAACTTCGATTTGATCATTTTAAAGTTACTGCATGTTTGTCTCAGTCACTTACTACACACATTCTAAACAGAACTATACTTGAATAAGAGAATTCCACTGAGTAAATCAGGGGTGGGAGCTTAACGAGCTGATAAATAAGTGCTTGAATTCTTCATTAAAGTGGTCGGCAGGTTACAGAATTAACGTGCTTAGCGACAGCCAGCATTTTTGTCGCTTACCTGAATTTCTTGTGAAGACTCCCATGTGATAGAAGCTTTACTATTCTTCTATCTACATTTCTGCCAAGAGTAATCTTGTTTACAAATAGACTCCATTGAAGCCTATATTAGACACCCTTGAGTTTTGGCCTGGGACTTCCTTTAGATATGTGTGGATAAGTGTAAACATATATATATATATATATATATATATATATATATATATATATATATATATATATATATATATGTATATATATATATATATATATATATTTATAAGGGGCTTTCAGAAAGTAATGTACCACATCGTTTTTCTCAGGAGCTGTTTATTCAAAAAGCATGAAATTTATACACAATATACATAGATATGTCATGTAAACATCGGTATTATTCAACATAATCCCCATCAACTTGTACGGCTTTATGCCAGCGCGAAACAAGTGCATGTATTCCTAGCCCGTACCAGATCTTGTCTTGATCATGTAGCCATTTCTTCGCTGCATGAATCACTCCTTCATCATCTTCAAACCTTGTCCCATGGAGTGCATCTTTAAGTGGACCAAATAGATGAAAATCAGAGGGTGCCAAACCGGGACTATAGGTTGGATGGGGTAGTACAGTCCAACCCAATTTGGTGATTGCTTCCCGTGTTACCAGACTTGTGTGAGGTCGCGCATTGTCGTGAAGGAGAAGCAGGTCTGCTGGATCCTTGTGCGGCCAAGCTCTGCGAAAACGTTGATTGAGTTTTTTCAATGTCTTAATGTAAGCTTGCTAATTGATTGTCTCTACTCTTGGCATAACGTCCACAAGAATCACACCTTCAATGTCCCAAAAGACAGTGATCATGACCTTTCCAGCTGAAGGAATTGTCTTGAGTTTCTTTCTTCGTGGTGATTGCGGATGATGCCACTCCATTGACTGTCTTTTTGTCTCAGGTTCAAAATGATGTGCCCAGGTTTCGTCTCCTGTAACGATCTTAGCCAAAAAGTTCTCTCCATCAGCATTGAAACGCTCCAACAATTCAGAAGAAATTGTTTTCCTTTGCAATCGGTGGTCATTTGTGAGACTTCGAGGAACCCATCTTGCGCAAACCTTAGAAAATCCGAGAGTTTTTATAACTGCATTTGCACTACCAATGCTGACTGACAGCTGTAAGGCCAATTGTTGAGTAGTGATTCGCCTATCAGTAAGAATAATGCCCTCAGCGCATTTCAACATTTCTGCGTTGGTGGCTGTGGCAGGACGTCCACAGCGCGGCCGATCAAGCAGCTCCGTATCTCCACTTCCTGATTCTTTGATTCTCTGAACCTAGCAACTGACTGTACTCCTGTCGACTGCAAAACTTCCATACACATCACATAGACGCTTGTGAATGTTCACAACAGTTTCCTTCTCTGCAACGAGAAATTATATCGCAATTCGCTGCTTATAACGCAAGTTGCTAACACGCTCCATTTCAACGGTTTAGGGCAGCCGTATTATTTTGCCGGTTGCGGTACAATTTGGTGCACACAATTGGCACATGCCATATCTGAAGTGTGCAAAATTTCATGGTTCTATCTTCATTATTAGCTGAGAAAAACGATGTGGTGCATTACTTTCTGAACGCCCCTCGTATATACACGCGGGCGCACACACACGTTTTATCTGTCAGGCGATCTAGTTGCTGCAATTCCAATCGGGGTTTAACATTCAAAAGAAATTATATTTTAACTAATGTTAACATCTCCTCAAAGACTTACGGTGGGATGCGGAAGAACATCTGAACGCAGTTTGGTACCGTTGACGCTGTAGATCTCCGCCTCGACATGATAGTTTCCTTCCAGAGATACTCCCAGTTTCTGCACGGTCTTTGTGATCTCAAAGTGGAACGGTCTTGGGAATGACCAAGGCATCTCAATAGGACCTCCAAGGATGAACAGGTCTCCGGCAATTTCACAGTAATCTTCGCTATCGTCTTCGGTGTCAGAATCCAGGCAGACCTGAGACACAATGCATGTGACATTCAGTCTAGGAGTATTATAATTGTCATTACTAACATTAATCATCATTATCTTAATAATAATCATCATTGTCAAAATCAATACTATAATTCTTGTTATTTTACATCTTTTCTATTCAGGTGATAAGGAGTCAGATAAGTGTGGAGATTAACAACCAAAGTTCAATTTCTTTTTCCGTTCTTGTCACGTAGGGTTATATTCATTTAATTTCCTACACCTTCTTCCTATTTCTTTCACCCGATTTCTCTCTTTTCCTTGTAGGAAGTTTTTCCTGTATATTTTTCACAGCAATTTATTGATATGGCTTATTTTCATATAATTCGCAAACTTTACCTGTTTGCAGCTCTAAAACTGAGAATCGCGCTAGGACATTTTACGTAGATGTCAGGGCTGCAAACGTGCTTAAATATAAGTCTTTCGCTGAAACATAGGACGTTTTTAAAGTCTTTTCAAAGCTTTTTATAATTTCAAGGTGACGAACTTTACATCTGCACCGGTCACTGATTTGTCTGGAACTTTGACACGTTGTGGGCCACGGTTAGTGTGAAAAACTGCCCTGCATTTTCAGGCTAATTTGAAACTGACACGCGTACATTGGTATCAGCCAATACAGTTACGGCGCGTTAAACTTTCAAATGATAGGGGAATAATTTTTGGCGAAATAAGTTTGAGATCTGATTTTAAGATTTCTTTTCTTAAAGGTATTACAAATATTCGCTCATAGACTCACAGCTGATCAGTTGCTCGTAACAGAATAAGCTGTCACGAAGATCTCAGGTTTGGCAATTTGTCGAAAGATTTCCAGAAATATTTCAGCACCTCCATCAAGTTGTGCGATACCATCTCCTCCCTTAGATTACACAAGATACAGTGCACGCTTAATTCCGTTTAGCACCCTTTAGCGCAGAAGAGAAAATGTGGTAGGCTATTATATTTTCTAGGAATCACACATGGAAAGCATAAAATTAAATTTAAGCTTATAACGGCAATTGTAGCTTTTTATAAATTTAATTTAACTGCTAATACTCAGTCGAGTGTATTTTTCTAAACTAACGTATAAACTCTACGAGCCTCGTGAATGGTGACGGAATACGCACGTGTTCTTAATTTCATGAGGATTGCTGATTTTTAAATATAACTTACGTCACGGGAAGTTTAAATGATAAGCAAAGCTCTCTGCTTGCAAGTTTAAATGTAAGTTATAACCAGTACAGATTCTGTTTATTATATTATATGTGTTATTTTTCCTCCACACAGTGAAAGTTTTGGGGTGACCCTAACTTTACCAGCACCTAGTAGTAGTTTCCATACTTGTGAAGAAATAGACAGTCCTTATTTTGAAACCACGTGGGTTTCTTAAAAACCACTGGTCTAACAGTGAATATGCAACCCGAGTTAGCCAGAAATACTATATCCCAATAACGGGTTTTCAAAGACTGTAATGATAAATACTGGACCTTGGAGCAGATCTTAATTTCTTCTAGAAAACTCTTCGTAATCTTTCTGCCTGGTGGCGCGAAATACTTCTAGTATTAACTAACATTTCCCGACATATCTATATATATTATTTGTGGACAAATCTGTGGTGTGACTAAAGTGAATCCTATACTGAGGGAAGGCACCGACCTGACATTCATCATTTCTAGAAACCTACGCTATTGACACTGTGCTCTGCTAACTCCCGCGCCTGGAATAATTGTTAGGTGACTTAATCAGACATTTGAACAAATTTGCACACCCAAGTAGTCGTTCCCGGAGACTCCGAGTTAAATACGTCTTTTGGAACTGGGGACTTCTTGGCAGAAGACTGCATTTTTTTGAGTCTGTGTGAAGATCTAAAATCAGTGTGTTCCAAGAGGCAGCGAGCAAAGTCGTGAGTACAGGTATGAGAGGCCATGGCGGAATGAATGAGTGTACGCTGGTTGGAGTGATATTTTCACTATTATATCTTTGACACCCTGTTGCTGTCCTATTTTTTTTTCAATCTGCATAATTTGTTGCTAAGGCTAGAGTTCTTGTGTTTTTGTCTTAGGTTAAATCAGATTTTTTTTCAAACTCTGTGCATATAATTACGAGATAAAACATAGAAAACTCTTAGACTCAAACCCTATGTATCTGTGACTCGGGCGCCATCATCTGTTCTCTTAACGGGGCCGGACTAAACCTAGAGTTAACACTATAACGGGGCTATCATCCTTGCAACATTTCCTTGAATTTTTATGACTATGTGTATATGTATTTTCCTTGATGTACTTTCTTTGATGTTGTGAGCCGATTTTTCCTGATATTAAAATCGCTCTTGAACTTAATAATCGTGTTTGGTCAGCTCGTTCTAGATATATATATATATATATATAAATATATATATATATATATATATATATATAGATATTTATAATATATATATATAGATTATATATATAAATATCATTGTTATAGTTTTCCCACGTCTGTGTGTTTACCTGTCGTCACGTGTATGTGCGTGCCTGTGAGTGATAGAAATATACGTAATATGTATATTGGTGTAGTCTGTCTGACGCTGTAACAAATGTTGTAGAAGATAGGTGAGAGAGAGAAGAATTCTTTTCGCTTTCAGAGACAGCCACTAGATCAAAATCTATCATCTCACGTGTGTGGAAATTCTATTACCTTTCACTAACTCTCACTGAGTCTATCACCTATTCAAACCTATTCAGAAGGGACCAAACCTAGTCTTAATTCTCCTATCGAAAATCTACGACAGTTCTCCTGGTAGTCCCATTTGTGTCAGGACACGACACACTTGGCCTCCTTGGAGGAAGTCTGCGCCACAGCAATTTATAAGTGGCTTCTGCTGTAACTTACTATATGTAACTAGGTTGCAGCCTATGAAGAAAACAACATTTTATCTCTGAAACCTGCTTAAATATAAACTTTCCAATGCTTTTTAAAGCTTTTCAAATTTTTTATAATTTCAATGACGAAAAACCACTGATTTTCTGAACTTTGCGTTTCATTACTGATTTTCTAATTTTCTTGCTTATATCAGCCAATACGAGGTTCGGCGCTTAAACTTTCAAATGATTAAAAAATTTTTATCAGAAAGACTTCAGAGATCTGATCAAAATTTTCTTTTCTTAAAGGTATTACAAATATTTTAACTTGTTGCTGTCAGTGACAAACAAGGTCACATGACTGGTTTGGAGTGGTCGTAAGGACCATCTTCACTGCACCTCCATCAGTGATGCCATCTCCTCCCTTAGATCACACAAGCACAGTGCACGAACTCCGTAGCACCAGCGAGGGCCCCAATGTGCGTATACAGGAATCACACATTATATAAATATTTAAGTGGAGGGTAGGTTTCCTAATTTTTAAAATGTTGCCAATGGCCTACTCTTTACGATGTCTATCTGCCGATGGATTTTTAACGTGCGCAACTTGCACACGGGAGCTTCTCTTTTTTCGCCCTTATACTAGAAGGCTAGGCATCCGCTCTCACTACCCAGGAGATTGGGGGGGGGGGGGGGGGGGTATGTCATCATTAGAAACCACTGATGCTGAAAAAAATCCATCAGTTATATTCCTTGCAATGGGAGCGAACCCAGTACCTTGAGAATTAGAGGCAGACTCCAAACCTCTTGGCCACTCCTACCCCCCCCCCCCCTTTCCCTTCCTCTCCCAGAGAAGCCGACCATTGCCGTACGCCAGATGAGAAGCCTGAGGGAAACCGCAAACATAGCCGTGAGAGAAGAAAGGAAACAACGAAACCGAAGAGCTTAAAAAGAAAAGAGAACAGATGGATAAACAACACAACTGGGGGGGGGGGGGGGGAGAGAGAGAGAGAGAGAGAGAGAGAGAGAAAGAATAAAGAGGTACGGACAGCTTATTTAAGTACAGCCAAATCGCTGTCCGTGCATGCCTTCAACGTTCACAAGCACATGGTTAGCTACAGGACAAGGTGATCCCTGAGAACAATATGGAAAGGCAGTGTTTTGGATATATATATATATATATATATATATATATATATATATATATTATTAATATATATATATATATATACATATATAATATAATTATATATAATATATATATATATATATATAGGTGATATATATATATAATAATAAGACATATATATATAAAGGCAGATTGGTATTTGATATATATATATACTATATATATATATATATATATATATATATATATATATATATATCAACAAATAAAACGGTACTGAATCAGTTTTACAAATTAACAGTTCACAGTAAACAAGGGACGTTCGGGTTTCACCCTTAGCCAGCCATAGTTACAAACAGGCAACAAGGACAAGAAATATAGATTACAGACTGTAAATACGTAATATGTGTAAACGCAGATGTTGAGCAATAATAAAGCAAGGAAACTACACAACCGAAAATAATATATCAATACAAGAAATTCAACAATCAACGAAAATCAAAAGCAGAAAATGGAATTAAAAAACAATGAAATTAAAAAAGTCATGCTATAAGATTCTCCGCTGAAAAAATCGGGCAATAAATGAACAATTGTCGATAATGACGTCCAACAGCGATGAATACAAATGACGTCATAAAAATACGGAAATAAAAACACACAAATTCTATTCCGGCATCTGCCTATTCTCAAATCTGATCCTGATACCCGTGAATTGTTCCGGGATCCCCCTCTGGTGGCATATCGCTGGGATAACAATTTCAAGGACATTCTCATACACAGCCGGTTGATGAATACTAGCCCACCATTTTGTGGTACACAGCCTTGCCACCGCCCAAGTTGTCGTACGTGTGCGTTTGTGCTCCAGTCTCCCGACTGTTTCATTTCCGAAGGGTAATTTTATTATTAGAGTCATTTACATGTGAATATAGGAATCTTATTTGTGCCATCGTCTGTAAAAGATGTAACATTTCCTATATTGATGAAACTGGCAGACGTTTAGCAGATAGATTCCGCGAGCACGTAAAGGACATTTATCACAGAGAACAGAAACCCGTGGCCCTTCATTTCAATAGCCCAGACCATTCCGGTCCCTTTCACATCCAGGTAACCGGTTTACGCTCTTGCTTTCTCAACGATCGTAGTCAATTTCCTCTAGAGAATCGCCTTATTTTCGAAATGGGTTTTCACCTTAATGGTCAATGTCCAACATCGTTTTGCTTGACTCTGTTATTCATTTGCTTTCCTGTATTTCAGACTTCTTTATTTCATCCGTCGCTGTTTTTCATGATCTTTCTTTACAACAGAAACACAAGAATAAAAAGAAGGAATAATAATAATAATAATACAAATAATAACAAGAAGAAGAAGAAGACAATATTTGTGTTGGTCAGAAGCCGAAACTGAAATGTGTTATTAATATTCACACTAAAGCGTATATCTAGTATATTTAATTCTCTAACACGTCACTTCCCTCCAGCAGTGCCTGCTGTATGATCTTGTTTAATGAACAATTTTGCCAAAAATATATTACTGTTTTGAAGCGCCAATGTTTGACTGCTCGGTATATGCTAAAGGTATTAAAAATATATTGTGTTCATACCTGAAGAAAATTAATTTT
This sequence comes from Oreohelix idahoensis, assembly GCA_024509875.1. Lineage (NCBI taxonomy): Eukaryota > Metazoa > Mollusca > Gastropoda > Stylommatophora > Oreohelicidae > Oreohelix > Oreohelix idahoensis. The sequence continues at coordinate 64,545 of JAMPIV010000255.1, read as the reverse complement.
CAAAAAACCTTAGTGCATTGAAATATTGCAATAAAATCCAATATGACCATCGTTTACATGATACCCAATAGCACCGTGCCATTAAACCTTGCTGTTGTACATAACGATTAGTTTTAAAGGTTAGCATTCACATTTTAGATGAAATACTGCACTAATTTATGACAACTGCTCATCCCTTGAAGTCAGACTTTCTCAACTATTTTTATCCTGCCTTGAAATAATTTTTAGGTCTCATGAAACTCCTGCATATCTACAGCTTATGCTGCCTTGACGTGATCGGTAAGCTGTAAATATAATAATAGCCCTCAGTCATAACTGACTATGGGAATGCACCCCTGAGGTGACAGCTCCCAGCTACTTGTTTTCCTGGTGTTCCTTTCGACGTTTTCTCCTGTCTTCTTCTTGTCGTGTGAGCTTATTTTCGCCCAATCTGAGGTGGCGCCGTAGATAGCATCGCTACTTGGTGTGATCGGCAGCTTTATCCTCTCAGGTTGCTGAACTTATGTCCAGTGCCCTCATATCTCTCTTGCACACATCTTTGAACCTCAGCTGTGGCAGCCCAATTGTTCTTTTGCCGTCTGCCAGTTGTCCGTAGAAGATATCTTTCGGGATGCGACATCTTCCATGCGGCGGACATGGCCAAGCCAGCGTAGTCTGCGCTGCGTAAGCAGTGTATACATGCTTTGAAGGTCAGCACGTAACAACACCTCGACATTTGTCACTTTCTTTGTCACTATGCTTGCCGTGAGAGCTTCTTTTCACCCAATCTGAGATGGCGCCCTAGAGAACATCGCCATTTGGTGCAATCGGCAGCTTCATCCTCCCAGGTTGCTGGTCCAGTGCCATCATGTCTCTCTTGCACACATCTTTAAATATTTTTTTTTTTTTTTCGTACGCCCGCTAATACTCGAGGCGAAATCTCAGGTTATTTTTAATGTCTAACCTGACATTGATTTTTACGTGAGTATCCTATTTTCTTGTACAGAGACAAGTGTCGCCCCAGAGTTTTCGATCCCATTTGGTCGGCTCAGGAGCCGCCAGTCCCTGGTCGACGACACTCCTTCAAATGTCCTCGCCAGGTCTCGAGTTAATCCAGTCCAAATCCCGGTCGACCAAAAATCCTCAAATGCCGTCGCCCGGGTTTGATCCTGAATCACCCGGTCGCCAGAGCGGTGTTGTAACCACTACGCTAGCGCGGCTCCGATCTTTAAATATAAATAATATAATAACACAATAACAATTGTCAATACTCGTAGGAGTGGAGAAAGATTTTTTTTCAGTCGATCTGTTTATTTTGGCCATTTACTAGCTTACTATTTTTTTCTTTGGTTCCCCCCTCCCTAAAAAAGATGTAAACTCTTCTTCTTCTTCTTGCGATCGCATCTTTGATGATTACACCGTCAGACGAGTTCTCATGATGAATTCGACTGTTGTTTGAAGTTCCTCTTTAGCTCCATATAGCTTTGAGTTTAGTGTTGAGTCATTGGGCCAGTATATCTTTCTTAACTGGTCATACAGAGGACAATCCTGTAGAACATGCTCAGCAGTTTGTTCATTTAATCCACATGTAAACTCTAATGCAAGTCAATAGTGTAATAAGAAGAAACTTCTGTTTATTTTTTTATTTTTTAAATTTCCTGTTTGATTGTTTTTACCTAATCCAAGTAGGTCTCAAAGTCATATCACAAATTTCGACTCTACAAGATGCTAATGAAATATGGTATGTGCAAGAGTGAATACGGTCCTATCGAGACTGCTCGGTCAATGCCCTCCACTGCTTGCGCGCGAAAAGTTAAAAAAAACTACGTTTTTTTTTTTTTTTAATACACCTCTACACCTCACGGTAGAAGGGGAACGACTAAGTAAGTAAGTTATTATTATTATTGTCTAAAGTTATGATCTCTCGCAGACCCTTAGCGAACTGTCGCTGAACCGTAGGGTTCCGCGGAACCCTGGTTGAGAAACCCTGCCTTAAGTGAAAACATCACACGAAAAGCAATGCGGGCGCGTCGTGTACATTCTGCTGTGGCAACGCTACAATGCTCCTCCTAAACTGTACTAAAAGTCAGCGACAATTTACCGCATATGATACAGCATCATCCCACGGACATTTTTATTACAGCACAACAAGGCAGTCCTTGTTTAAAATCCCCCAGGCGGAAGAGGCAGAGAGAGAGAGAGATCAAAAACACTCAGAGAAGGGCACTCGTGACTGACATGAACGCGATAAAGAAAACAAGTAAAGACAAGCCAAGGACAGAAAGGTTTCGCATGAATTTGTTTAAAGGCTGTGTTCTTAAGAGAGGTGAATGATCATGGTGACGTATGACCACTTTCTCCGTTGGTAGTTGATTTTACCTTGACCCTGACATCAGCAGAAACACCAATGTTGTGGAGACTGAAGTCTGCAAACGCACGATCATGTGACTCTCTCTCGTTGATTAGCTCAACAATTTGAGCTGCCGTCAATCCGTTCAATGTGAGATTATCATACCTGTTGAGTGATTGCAACTTGTATTAGAAACTGTATTAAATGCGTAGATTGCAGTAGTGTTAATAGTTGCATTAACTGTATTAGGAAAAGAAAAGATTAAAACACTACATAACAGACCAAAGTGGTTATACAAGTAAAAGTACACAAATCGGCGGACGACAAGGGAAAACCACCGTCGTATTGTCCAATGTAAGGTTATGAATCGAAAAAAATTCCGTATAAAAAAGAACGAAATAAGTCAACAAAGAAATATTAAACAGCTCTGGGGACATGGGGTTGTGGAGCGACAAGATCACCTCTGTATGCTGGCATGGTACTTGAAGAAGTCGAAACAAAAAAAGAAAATATTGAAAAGCGCAAGAGAACAAATATTGCAGTATAGAAAATAAGATACTCATGGAAAAGAAAGTATGATCGATAATCTTCTACTCAGGTGAATTACTTTATGAATAACGGTGTAGGAGGGGGTGAAACAGAATTAGAAGAGAAAGAAAGAGAAAAAGAAGAGGATTACAAATAGAAAACGCCGAAGAAAATAGATAAAACAAGGAGGAATGAATAGAGGTAATAAACATGGAGATAGAAATCATAATAATGGTAATCACAGAAGAAACAAGAAAGGAAGAAAGAGGCTGAACACAAAAGTTGTACACACTTGTTCTAATAATTTACATTGTCTTAACTTACGGACTTCTGCAGTTTAAAACGCTTACTTTTTTCTGTTCTTAAATTACCTCATTTGTTTATGTCCAGATTATCAGTTGGTGGACATAATATAGACAACTTGAAATACGCAGAAGATACATTCTTAAAGCAAAAACTTGAAACGGAGTTTCAGGAAGTGATTGATACAGTTGTGACAGAAAGTGAAAATAAAGGCCTTTTCCGAAATAGCAGAAAGACAAAAGTAATGGTCATCTAGAAAAAAATGACTTCCCCAGAATGCACTATCAAAAGACATGGGGCAATTTTAAAACAAGTCAATATAATCAAATAACGTCACGTTATTAACATCGGATGGAAGATGCGTATCAGAAGTGAAGAGTAGAATAGGCCAGACAGAAGTAACATTTAGTTAAAAATAAAAATTATGCCACAATGGAAGTAAGAAAGAGAGTTCTTCAGTGTTTTATAGAACCAATCCTGACATACGGAAGTACGTCATAGATAATTAGTAAAAAACAGGAAAAGCACTAGAGATCACAGAGATGTGTTTTTACAGAATAATTTGAAAAACACCATGGACAGCTAAGAAGGCTATTGAAGATCTCCTACAAGGTAACTCATATCTCATGTTGGAAGGAAGGAAGCCACTGTTCTCGGGAACGTTATGAGAAGAAGACAGCTGTAATAGACTATGCAAGCAGGAATATTGGAGGAACACTAGATAGAGAACGATAAACAGAAAAGATACAGGGCAGTTTGACGTCATCGGAACGAAAGAAGACAGAAACGGAAGTGATAAACAGTACTAGACACAGGAAGTTGTGGAGAGACATAATAGCGTACTCCACCAGGCCTTGTACTTGAAGGTGAAAAAGAGAAATAAGAAGAAAGAAAGAACAAATGAATGAAAGAAAAGAAAGAACGAATGCAAGCAAGGAAAGAACGAAAGAATGAAAACAGAAGAAGACATAATAGTAAAAAGAAACAAGTAGAAGAATCAAGAAAGAAAGCAAGAAATAAAGAAAGCAAATAGAGACAGAAAGGGAGAAAGAAAAGTGAAGAAGAAATAGCAATAATAATAATAATAATAATAAGAAGAAGAAGAATAAGAAAGAAAGAAAGAAAATCTGAAAGAAAGAAAGCAGAAGAATAAATAACAAGAAGAAGAAGAAGAAGAAGCATGAAGAAGAAAGACAGAAAGAAAAAGTGAAAGAAAGAAAGAAAGCAGAAGAATATATAACAATAATAAGAAGAAGAACAAGCAGAAATAGAAGAAGAATAAGCAGAAGAAGAAGAACGAACGAACGAACGAACGAACGAACTTTATTTTCAAAGGGTTTAGAATTTGGCACGCAGGCCTGTCTAACATTCTGCCCTTCCTTTCTCTCGTCTTCCATACTGAATCTATTTATTCTCACATGTTTCTTAAATATTACTTAAATAATAAAATAATAACATTAAATACAATAAAATAAAATCCCAACATTGTAACAGTACAATAACAGTTATACACGTAGAAGAAGAAGAATAAGAAGAAAATTAGCAAGATCAATAAACGAAACCGAATGCTATCAACCCTTAAATGACTATTTGTGAGAGGGTTAATACTTGTTATCGACTTGTGAGATGGTTAATACTTGTTATCGACTTGTGAGAGGGTTAATACTTGTTATCGACTTGTGAGAGGGTTAATACTTGTTATCGACTTGTGAGAGGGTTAATACTTGTTATCGACTTGTGAGAGGGTTAATACTTGTTATCGACTTGTGAGAGGGTTAATACTTGTTATCGACTTGTGAGAGGGTTAATACTTGTTATCGACTTGTGAGAGGGTTAATACTTGTTATCGACTTGTGAGAGGGTTAATACTTGTTATCGACTTGTGTAGTTCCTACCATTCTCCCTAGCAACAAAGAATGAATAGAACTGCAGCTCTTACACACATGCCGCATGAGGCGACTAATGTGAGGTTGTGTGTGACGTTGGCAGCCTCATCATATAAAAAAGTTGCTACTGATACCACAACTGCAAGAGCATATACATGCTTTGGGGCTGGCTTGCTGCAAAATAGCCAGCTGCGGTGGCGACTGCATGATTTATACAGACGAAATTTGAAAATATTTATGAGGAATATTTCTTATTAGGATTTCTTTGGAGTGATTCAGACTTTTGTGTCTGAAACTACTGAGAGTGAACGGACATTCGAGACCAAGGGTACATAAGAGGCTTGGTGAAACTTCGAAAAGGTGCTTCGTGTTGGCTGTGGATCAACTGATCAAGGCCTTGGAATTCAAGAAAGTAATTTATATACAACATAATGGTTACTTTCACAATTGCCTCCAGCTTCATAAAACCAGGAATGAAGTTGAAAGTCGCAACCAAGGGGGAACGAGGTCAATACCTAGCGCACGCTGGAAAGACAACAGGAGTTTGATAATTTGGAGTCATGACCCAAGGGGGCCCGCCTCGATAGAGTGTAAAGGAGAAAAAAGCAACGAAACACTTCTTCGACAGCGGTTCTATTTCTGATGATCAGATTACCTGCTATTGTAACGCTCTGTATACAGTTGTCTATCATTAAACAAAAGTGTGATTACCTCTCAAACAAACGTGTCATTTAATCTTAAAACAGAAGTGTCATTAACATTAACACAAACAATTGCATGCAGTCTTACTCGTATCCGAACACTGAATGGTCTTTGGCCTTGTCAGGTGAATTGTTGATCCTTGTGACAGGGAATGGGTTTGAGTCTCGGCTGAAAGGCTCCAGAGGAGCGAAAAAGCCCTTAACGTCGCAGATCCTCGTATTAACACCACCTTCTGAATATACACAAGACAATAACGTTTTCTTCATACTCATTTTCTCCTTATTTTTCTTCTTATTTTTCTTCTCCTACTTCTGACGTTTTACCTCTTCTTTTTAATTCTTTAAGGGCGCAGATTTACCACACCAATTGACCTATCGGCCTACTTGCAAGAAACCTGCACCTAAAGACACCATGTTCTCTTAAGGTAGCTGTTTCTGCTAGAAACTGGTTTAGGATTACTCCCTATGACCTTACGTGTATCATTGGGTATAAATGAACGCGATGCCCAGTTCACACGACCTGCACACAGCGGGTCCATAATTACATTCTTATAATTTTAGAGTTATTAAAACACACACAGAGCCAGTCTCGATAAAAGGGTTAATTATCAAAACATGATAAATATACAAATCTTCAAAATTGCAGCTGAACGTATAATAAGCACAACTCATGAAAATAACTGACACACATCAGCATGGGTATTACTGTCAGTGCCTGTGGAAAATGACAGGTCTGTATTTCGGAGCAGGCATTTGCTGATGATGTTGCCCTGATTGCTGGGTCGGAGGCGCGTCTCCGGTTCGGCCTGCAGGTCTGGAGGAGGGGGGGGGGGCTGGAGGGGAGAGGGATGGTCGTGGGCAGCTCTGGAGCAGGGTCCATGGTGGTGTCGCGGGAGGAGAGAGGACGTCGGATTGGGCTGGGAGGGCGGGTCCTGGAGCAGGTGGACCACTTTGGGTGCCTCGGGGCTGTTGTTGACCGAGGGAGAGGCGTCGGGGAAGAGTTGGCCACTCGGGGGCAGCGGCTGGGAGACCTTTTCGGGCCATGGGTCGAGGATTCCTCAGCGGGAGAGAGGTTGGTGGGAGGGCGGGGATGGCTGTGTGCCGCTCCACCTGTGTCCCAGTCTTGACATATGGATGCGAGACGTGGGCAATGGCTGCGGCCCACGGGGGCCGGATCCGGGCCTCGGAGGTGGGGTGTCTGAGGGGGGTGGTTGGGGTGACAAGAAGAGACATGGTACGCGGCCAGACGATACGTCGGGGCCTTAGGGCCCACCCCCTGCGGACCCAGGTGGGGCAGTCCCAGCTGCGATGGTTTGGCCGTGTCTGCAGGGTGGGAGAAGACCGGCTACCACGGCAGGCATGGGAAACAAAGAGCCAAGGATCCAGACCCCCAGGACGACCCAGAGTCCGCTGGGAGGACAACATTAGACAATCTTTGAAGGACCGAGGACTAGAATGGAACCAGGCCAGGAGGAAGACAGCCGATGGGATAGTCTGGCGCTCTCTCTTCCAAACCTCTACAGCTCACGGTAAAAGGGGAACGATTAAGTAAGCAAGTAAGCCTGTGGAAAATGTGGGAAGAAAATGATACGGACGTTGGACTGGACACGCAATGAGGAAACCCGTTGATAGCGTTACAATGCAGTCCTTATTCTGGACTGCCCAGGGTAAGAGTGGCAGAGTGAGACCGAAATACACATGGAAACGAGAACTGGAGGCAGACATGAAAGATATATTGTTGTTGTTGTTGTTATTGTTGTTGTTTGGCTAGGGCTGCTGAGCTTCTCGCTCTTTTGCAGCCGTATTAAGTTGAAGTCTGTGTATATTATCTACACTGTAGATTTAGGCTTGTCCAGTAGATTTTCTGCCATTCCGAAACATGTTGAGTTGATGTCATGAGCTGCAATTTCTCCACCTTGGTCACAGCCCAGAAGGAAGAAGCGCTTGGCATACTCCTGAAGCTAGCCTGTCAGCTCTTTCGCTGACTCGAACCCCTGCAAGACCATGACAGTAGATCTACACCAGCTTATGAAGATTCGAGTCTTCTATGGAGGATTTCCATTCATACCGAAGCCATCCACTTTGGACTATCCAAAGCATGGACTGAGAGTCTGACACAATAATTGTCCTTGTTAATGAAGTTTCAGACAGCCACCGTAGGGCAGCAGAAACGCCATTCTAATGTTGGAAGTTGTTGTCATGTAAGCCCCACTGATTAGCGACGATTCTGCCCTTTACTCAAGCAGAGAAGCTCCTTCCTGATTTCTCACAATGGAACTTAGACCCACCAGTACACAATGGCATCATCATTCTGAGCATGATCACTTATAAACTATAATGAACTGCTTAAATATCTAATAAACACTGTTTTATTGCCTGATCATTGTGCATTACAATTTAAAAAAAAATGAAATTCTCAAGAAATCAAGGAACATAGGAATAACCTGAACAGCGAATAACAATGCTGAAAGGTCTGTAAGCGACAAGAATTGCTCAAGCTTTAAATACAGAACGTGATTTTTAAAAACTAAATGAGCAAGTATTTATCCTCTTGTCGGCAGAAAAAGCGTCTAACTTTTCCGGCTTAATCTCAGTAACTCTGCGTACCAAATGAAGAAACAAATCAGGAAGTTTGGAGCGCGCAGACATTAATCCAGTATTGATAATGGCTGGTCAAAAACTCCCTCATTGCTTATTTATTTATTCAAGGGGTCTCGCGGAATCTCTTACGACGCCTCGCAAAGCACTTGTTGGGAACCACTTAAACACTAATTTCGTCGTTTATAATAGAATGCATGACAAAATGTAAAAGACATTGAGGACTGTTATAATGTTGAATTACATTTGAACAGTTGCTAACAACAAAATTAATCGTTATTTGTATGAGACTATGCTTTTCAAAGATACATAGAGCTGAATTACGCAATCCTGTCGTTAAGAAGGAAGGAGACCTATTTGAAATGAGGACAAGAAGAAGAGAAGGCAAATGATCTCCACTAGATAATGTTTTCTAATAAATCATGGAAGGTTTCCTGTTTCACTGCGATATTTACTTTGCAGCGAGATGGATGTCGGATAGAGAATAATAGATATAGCTTCTAGAAATGGAGAAGAGAGCTGGTGAACTAGTGTGGGATGCCATAGAACAAGTCAGGTAATTAACCGCACATTTTTAGATGGTAGATATAGAAGAGAGCTGTGAAGTAAGTCACCTTCTCGCTGGGAATATCCTATGCTCCAAGGGTAAAAAAAAAAGGTAAAGGATCCCGTTACACGCCCGTTCAGGCATATTGGGAATATGGTGTTAGGCCCATATTTTCTTGACCATCGGCACACTAGGGATGATGTGGTCAGCATCACGCCGGCCGCCTTAACCTTCCCAGAAGTTGCTCTGGTACCCAATTGGGGCTGGGTCGACCCAGGAGCCGTTTGCGCCTTAAAAAAATCCCACATCATCTGGGGATCGAACCATAGACCACTGAGCTAGGAAGCCAGTGCACTAACCACTATGCTACCGCGGCTCCAAGGGTGTCTCTATTAATAGTTTTGTGAAATGCAGCTCTGTAATTATCGCTACAAATTAAAAATTTTAAATAGTTTTCTTAATTTCCACACACACACAATTTTCGAACAGAACTGGAATTTAACCAAAATAAATCAACTGCGATTTATAAAATATGTTTGTAAATTTATTAATTAAAATAGAAGTTTGGTAAAGAATACAGATATGTATTTACACAAATCACAAGTTGGAAATAATAAGGTGTCAATGCCTTTGTTCATCATTTCGGGCAATTGGTGACTTCTGGATCTTGTTTCTTCAAAGTAATAAGTACTTATTTATTTCAGGTCCTTTCACTGCAGACACTTCTCGTCATACATCAGGTGTTGATGTCCAAGGTGTAATTCACCTAGAAAGGTAGCCACAATGTTACTATTCGGCGATTGCAGAGGCGGCCCTTGAATAACACAGTTCGTTATGCTTCTATTCAGAAGCTTTTGTTGTGACTCTCTCCGATCAGACCTGCAACATATGCACAGATTATGGTGTATGTGTCTTACCATCTAGACGATCCTACGACGATGATGGGCCATTATTGATCAGAATCCTCATTTAGACAATATAGTCGATGAAGCCGTGGCCATGTCAATCAAAGAAGTACGTGATACAATCAATAAAATACATTGGTAGACCATAGACATCATTTACAAATTATTCTGAATTCTGTCTTGAATGAACTTTTGTTTCAATTTATACCAAAATTGTAAGAATAAAGAGGGGGATGTCATGGGTGGCACAGGCAGAAACAACAATCAAGCAGGCGACCACAGTTGAAAATATATTCAAGGGTGAAGAGTGGATTAAGTCAGATGAGAACTTGATTAACTACCAGCAAATCATCATCAACCTTTGTAGAGAGTGTAAAACTTGGGGCAATGGGAAAGCGAAACTGGAAATTAATCATCTGATACTTGATCTTGTGGGGATAATAATGCCACTGTGTATACTGATGGGTCTGCATGTGTCTGTGATCCGTGGTGAAAAATCAGGTTAGGTCTTCTCTGCTAGGGTCAAGGGTAAAAACGACGCTAAACATAGCGGGGCGTACAAGATAACAACTTCCAGCGTGAGAATTGAGGTAGAGGCAGCTACTGCAGCCTTAAGGTGGCTAACTGAAACTTCAGTAACAAAGGCAGTCATTGTTTCAGACTCTCAGTCCATGCTTCGAAAGGTTCAAAATGGGTGCTACAGCATGAACGGAAAGTCTCCATAGAAACTTCGAATATGCAGGAGCTGGTGTGGATCTAATGTCCTGGTCATGCAGGGGTACACGTAATAAGAGAGCTGACAGACTAGCATCAAGAGCACCAACAGTGGGGATACTGGATATGGATAAAGGAGAGATAGTGAGAAAAATTAATGATCACCTGTTCGAGAATGACACTGCAATAGATGAATCACCCAGGTTAAGACTGTTGGAATTTGGCATCATACGTCAGGCTAGCAAAGATGGACGTGTGAGAGGATGCATCCGTCGTGTTTATAACCAACGAGCTACAGGAACAGTTAGTATTCACACTCTTCGACATATTCTGAGGGAGACTTGCACCTATGGGTTTGCCCGGAGTTCAATGATGTCGACTTTGTTCAACAATAACAATACAAAAATTGATTTCTCTTTAATGAAATTACATCAACGAAATTTTAAATTGAAAGAAAGAAACGAAGTAGGAAAAAAGTAGTGGAAAAAGAAGAAGAGGAAGAAGAAGGCAAACCTCTTTGGCATCCGGCATTTAAAAGCTAAACCCTAAAAGGTCTGTAAGCTCTTATAACTAGTATTGCACAGTCGTGACAAAGACTTCTAGCTGCGTCATCCTGTTCAGGATCATTCAGGTTATATTCAGTTTGGAATCCAATTTCACATACCAGCACAGGGTTTAGAGTTCTCTATTTAAGATATTAGCAGGTAATTCAAAGTTAATGCTAACTTTAATATTAAATATTACAGCAATTTACAAAACACCAAACTACTTGTAATCTAACCATTAATACACAGTTAACATACCCTTTAGACACAATATTACAGATTTGAGCTTATCACTTATGCAATTCTGATCACAATCAGGCTAGCTTTGCTTTTCTCAGCTATGGGTTGTGGCTGTTGGTTCGACAAGCATGTTTCAGTCCGTTGGACGTATTTTCAGCTATGAAATTTTGAGAGTCCAGAATCTGAGCGAGCTTATTATATACCGATTCTCAGGCCTAACCTTTGTTTTCTCAGAGGTTCGCGCCGCGTTTACATTTCCTCTTGTACCTTTCGTTAGATTGTAATGCTATCTCAAGATGTTTCCGACAAAATCATGATTTCCTCGTCAATTACCAAAGATAATTATTTCCCACTGCAATAATTACATGTATTTGTAGTTGCTGTTCAAATCTCGAAAAAAAAGGGGGGGCAGCTGCTTCGCGCTGATATGCAAGTGATTTTTGAGGCTATGATTTCCAGTATAAGCCAGTCTCATCGGCATTATACACATCAGTGAATAACCTTCTTCTTTCAAAAAAGCCAAGAATGTTTCTTTAAAATTTTCAGCGGCAGTTGCATCGCTAGATAAAGATTCCCCTTGAATCTCCAATTCTCGTATGCCATGACGGGATTTAAAGTTTCTTAACCATTCCTGGCTAGCCTTAAAGTCAGGAGGACCGTCAAGTTGATTGTTGAACTGAAGTGCCTTTTCACACAATAGAGAGCCAGAGATAGGTTCCCCTTTGCTTCTTCTTTGCACAAACCATATATACAAAGCCTCTTCCAATTTCAAATCTTTCGCAGTTCTCATGGTTTTACGTTTCTTCGACCCATTTTCACTATCCAATTTCGATGCAAAACTCATAATTTTATCCTTGTTACATTTGATGTCAGAGACGGTAGCTTTCCCAACATTGAAAATCCTCGCAAGTGAAGACACAGTTTCACATTTTCCTAGTCTCTTGATAATTTCTGTTTTCGTTTCAATTGACAAAACATTGCGGTTCCTTTTATATGCTTTAGGCCTACTGGAAGATGCCATATTGCACAGAGAAATACTTGTACACCAAAATTATTCTGCTGTAGTAGCAGACACAATTATTTTAAGTTGAACTGTCTGTTTAGCCAGTGTTCTGCCTAGAACGCACACGTACACTGGATTGGTAAACTAGATATTAACTGACTTTATGATCTAACTGACTTCCTGTACGTAAGCGACCGACCATTAGCCCACCCCATCCTCTACAAATTGTTCGCACACATTTGAAGCTTGCCGCATCAAAAGATTCAGAAATGTAGTCTAACGTGACTGGTGGCGCCTGATTTTTTTCTTCTGGAAAAAGTGTTCGGATAATTGGATGTTCGGATAATTGGGGTTCGGATAAATGGAATTGTACTGTATATATATAAATATATATATATATATATATATATATATATATATATATATATATATTATATATATATATATATATATATATATATATATATATATATATATATATATATATATATATATATATATATATATATATATATATAAAATCCAGGAACAGAGTATGAAATGTAAATATAAGTGTTAACAAGTTTACATATTTGGAAGCTTTATTCATTTTCCTATGAATCCATGCTGGTCATTAATTTGTACATTTGATTGTTATGAAATTCATTGCATTATGTGCAGGCAAGGGAGAAAATCAAAAATGCAACCAATAAAAAAATTCATTCACATTATCCTCAGTATCTGGTATGTCCACCGCGTGCTTGCAAACAAGCTTCGCAGCGGCTCCGCATGGAACGCACAAGTCTCTGAAGGAAATTCCGGGGAATCAAGTCCCATTCACGTGTAAGAGCAGCTTCGAGCTGTTGCAGATTAGCTGGAGAACCTTGCCTGTATACTCTGCGTCCAAGCTCGTCCCACAGATGTTCTATAGGGGACATGTCTGGTGATAGGACAGGCCAATCAATCGTAACAATGTTCTGCTGCTGCAGATATTGCGTCGTAATGCGATGCGGTGTGCGCACGTGCGTTATCCTGCTGGAGAAGCTGCAAGTCTGGATAATTTGTGAACGCAGGAGCAACCAATGCATCCATAACCTCATCTCGATATGTCACAGCATTAACATTTCCACGGAAAACGTGAAGAGGCAAGCGATGGTGAAAACTGAATCCTCCCCAAATGTGAATACTGCCACCTCCAAATCGGTTGTGCTGACGAGCACAGTAATCTGCAAAGCGCTCTCCACACCGTCACCTAATCCGCATACGTCCATCAGCAAGGATATGTTGAATCTGCTCTCGTCTGTGAATAGGACAGCATTCCACTGCAGTCTAGTCCATCTGAAATGTTGCTCTGCCCATTGCAGGCGCTGCTGACGATGTCTGTGAGTCATGTTTGGCACAACAAAAGGTCGTCTTGCAGTAAGGCCTGTATCTCTGAGTCGTCGTATGACTGTCATCCGAGAGACTTGCCCACGTCTACCCACTATTGCTCTTGCTGTTTGACTTGCCGGGAAAGAACGATTCCTTAGGTGACTCAGCACAATATGACGATCTTGCGCTGGGGTAGTAACTCGTGGTTGGCCACTCCGAAGTCTATCTCGGGCACTGCCAGTGGTTCCGTAACGTTCATTGAGACGTACAATAGGGCTGTGGTGGCCATTCATCCTTCTGGCAATGGCCCGCGAGCTCATTCCGGCCTCCAACATACCAATGGCTCGTTGGCGGTCGTTTTCAGATACAGTAGTCGTGGCATTTCAAGCACATGTACTGGGTGTTTTGTCTCAACGGCCTTTTTATACCGAGTATACTGCCACAACGCGTACACATTTTCAGGGTCATAGCTGTTGGGAATCGTGTTGCACGTGTAACTTTCATTTTTTTCACGTAGTCTATACACAAACCCGTGGGTTGAATCATGCACTTTCCATTCCAGCAGCCATTCGCTCTCTACCTCATGACAAACACGGGGAAAATCCATTCCCACACTTTTTTTTGCCAGCTTCTTGGCATCAGTATATATAATAGTGGTGCTTTTTTAATGTGCTTCAGCATATATATATATATATATATATATATATATATATATATATATATATATATATATATATATATGGGTGTGTGTACAGACTACATGAAAACGATGAAAGTTACACGTGCAACACGATTCTCAACAGCTATGACCCTGAAAATGTGTACGCGTTGTGGCAGTATACTCGGTATAAAAAGGCCGTCGAGACAAAACACCCAGTACATGTGCTTGAAATGCCACGACTATCTGAAAACGACCGCCAACGAGCCATTGGTATGTTGGAGACCGGAATGAGCTCGCGGGCCATTGCCAGAAGGATGAATTGCCACCACAGCACTATTGTACGTCTCAATGAACGTTACGGAACCACTGGCAGTGCCCGGGATAGACTTCGGAGTGGCCAACAACGAGTTACTACCCCTGCGCAAGATCGTCATATTGTGCTGAGTCACCTAAGGAATTGACTCTCCCGGCAAGTCAAACAGCAAGAGCAATAGTGGGTAGACATGGGCAAGTCTCTCGAATGACAGTCATACGACGACTCAGAGATACAGGCCTTACTGCAAGACGACCTTATGTTGGGCCAAACTTGACTCACAGACATCGTTAGCAGCGCCTGCAATGGGCAGAGCAACATATCAGATGGACTAGACTGCAGTGGAATGCTGTCCTATTCACAGACGAGAACAGATTCAACATATCCTTTTCAGATGGACGTATGCGGAATTTAGCGACGGGGTGAGGAGCGCGTTGCAGATTGCGGGGTCAACCGATTTCGAGGGGGCAGTATTCACATTTGGGGAGGATTCAGTTTTCACCATCGCTTGCCTCTTCACGTCTTCCGTGGAAATGTTAATGCTGTGACATATCGAGATGAGGTTCTGGATGCACTGGTTGCTCCTGCGTTCACAATTTATCCAGACTTGCAGCTTCTCCAGCAGGATAACGCACGTGCATTTTTTTGTATTTTGGTTTTCTCCCTTGCCTGCACAGAATGCAATGAATTTCATAACAATCAAATGTACAAATTAATGACCGGCATGGATTCATAGGAAAATGAATAAAGATTCCAAATATGTAAACTTGTACACACTTATATTTACATTTCACACTCTGTTCCTGGATTATACAGGTGGTGCGTTTTTAATGTGCTTCAGTATATATATATATATATATATATATATATATATATATATGCTGAAGCACATTAAAAAAGCACCACTATTATATATACTGATGCCGAGAAGCTGGCAAAAAAAAGTGTGGGAATGGATTTTCATTTAGGAAATACACTTTTGAGTGAGTTTAACCTGACATATATTGGAGAACAAATTTGTGCATGCTTTAAATTGACTCAGGCGATAAGCTCTTGAACTTGATATGTATTGCGAATCAACTTGTGAGCACGTGATAAACAGATGACTAAATTCTGCGCGACTATATATACAAACGTGTGTGGAAATCTTCCTTGTAACTTAGGAAGTTTATGATCTCGTATCTTGTGAATTCTGCTAACCGGACGTTCGCGTTGCTAGCTTCTTTCCGATTAGACGCCAAACACGTAAGGTGTAGAATCAGACTTCTGCAGGACTGAAGACACAAAGTAGTTTCATAAGTTTCACATCTAACATCAATAGTTTATTTTCTTTGTGTTTTATTTCTCACTATTGCTTCGTCATAACCGAGCACTTTAGTTAAATTTACTGAGCAAGAAAGTGTGTGCCAATGACAGTCTGCAACGATGATCTAATAATCAAGATAAAGCGACGTATATAACTGTTAATTACTTCTTTACATTAGAGATCCTAAAGAAAACAATTTGTGATTTGATTAATCATTAACCAACCGAAGTAATGAAAAAACAGTCTTTCACACATTTAGCTATGAGGCTAGGTGCGGAACGCAATAACGAATTATAAAAAAGGGCAATTATTGAAAATCGTTCTAACATATACTTACCCCCTTCTGCATTAACAAATTCCTCAAGAACACTATATCAAATTAAATTCCACAGATATGAGTTATAAATCTACACAGAAATGACGCAATCCTGTGCGTGTCGTTAGTTCTTTGTTTTTGACCCCCAGCTCTGGCCCATAATGTATACAAATGTTATAACACTCGATTTGTTTAAACAGAAGATTAGATTTCAAACATATTCTTCAATGGCCCATGTGGCCGTCTAACGTGCCAAACAATAATTTAAATATTACACACATAAAAGTATGTTTCAGGCACTCGTGAGAAATTTAAAAAGTAGAAACCTAGACAACAGAAAAATAACAGAAGTGAGTGGTTTACCGGAGAATCGAACCAAGGACCTTCCGAACGGCACCACCGCCTAACTACGGAAGCGAATCACACTATCCTCTCTGCCAACTAGGCACCACTTGTTTACAGGCCTCGGGTTTCCCCTCTTTATTTGCTTAAATGTTTAAACAATAACTTGTCTAGCGAGCCAAGTCTGTTCCAAAAGATAACGTAAGGTTGGGAAATATCAAAGTTGTGATGAGATATTAAAGGCTCACTTTGGTAAAAGCCGTGATTAGGAAAGATTTCGTTAAAATGATGAAAGAGCAAATACCGGTAGAGAAATAAAATACGAAAGATGATGAAAAAGGTACAGGGCAATAAAGAATAAGACCACTATTTCACAAATGCTATTAGCATAAGCGCTGTTAAAAAAAATCATAATCTTTTTTTAAACTTTAAATATATACATCCACAACACCAACGGAGTGGAATAAAGGAATAATTGTCAAACTGTCCACGAAAGGAGACCTTGCGACTGCAATTGGAGAGGAATCACTCTTTTCTCAGTTCCCAGCAAAATATTAGGCAGGATAATTATACAGAGAATTTCAAAAGCAGTAGACCACAAACTGAGGAAAGAACAAACAGGATTTAGAAAGAACAGAAGATGTGCAAATCATATACAAGTATTTACCCCCAGGAACATTATAGAGCAGTGCTCAGAATGGCAGAGACAGCTGTACATTAATTTCATTGATTTTGAAAACGCTTTTGACAGTATACATAGGGACAGTTTATGGAAAATACTGAGGGCTTATGGAATTCCAAGCTGCATAGTGTCAATCATAAAAAGCCTCTATGCCAACTTTACGTGTAGCGTTGGGCAGAGCAACCAAACCTTTGAGGTGAAGACAGGAGTACGACAGGGATGCCCCTTATCAACCACTCTTTTTTTAACAGTCATAGACTGGGTGATGCGCCAGACAACAGAGGGCAGTCCAAGAGGAATAAGATGGACTACATTTTCTACATTGGAAGATCTGGAATATGCAGATGACATTGCACTACTAGCACATTCACTTCAACACATCCAGGAAAAAACGGATAGACTAAATAAGTATAGCCAGCAGGTGGGCCTGAACATTAATCTAAAGAAGACAGAGGTCATGACACTCAATGTGAGCAACCATGAGCCCATATCAGTAAGGAATCAACAACTGGAACAGACAGACACCTTCACATACCTAGGATGCATCGTAACACCAGATGGCGGAGCAAGCAAAGACATCAACAACAGAATGAACAAAGCAAGAACAGCCTTTTTTATTCTAAACAACATCTGGAAGTCCTCTCAGTACAGCACAAGCACAAAATTAAGATTTTATCAGAGCTGTGTGCTTTCTGTGCTTCTCTATGGTGCGAAATGCAGGAGAAGGAAATGTCGAAATTGTACTCTTTCCACACAACCTGCCTAAGAAAAATTCTTCTAATCTTTTGGCCGAACAATATCACCAACTAAGATCTGCTTACTCGGAGCAAGCAAGAGGACATACACACCATCATAGCTGGCAGACGCTGGAGTTGGGTTGGCCATGTCCTTAGAAGAGACCCCGATGCCATCAGAAGAACAGCTATGCTATGGACCCCTGAAGGAAAACGAAAGAGAGGCCGACCAAAAACAACTTGGCGGAGGATTGTGGAGGCTGAGATGCAAAGAATGAACCCAGAGTTAGGGGCACTGTACGAAGGATGGCCATCGACCAAGCAAAGTGGAATCAATTTGTTACTGCCCTGCAAGACGCCACCAGGCGTGATGATCACTGACTGCTTTGACGGTCGGCGGCTAAGGATCAAAGAAGAAGAAGAAGAAGAAAGAGGAAGATATATATCCACAGAGTTCTCAGGCGTCTGTGATGAGAAAAATTAAAATGTAACTACTTCTCTCAGAAATATGTCGTAACGATATGAATAATATGACGTATTGCATGGTGCTGGGAACCTCAGCATGCTAAATAAGATGCTTCATTTGAAATTATCACAAAAAAGCCCCAGTATAGTTTAGTTTAGTTGACTTGTATAAAAGACTGCGCTTAATAAACTGTAAAACAACAGGAAAGATTCAAGAGAAAAAAAAGCTCAACTGACTACAAAGAAAGAAAGTACTGACAGTCTGATATTGTGGAAAGGAAAGAAATCATAGGAATTCATTACCACCTGCGTGGCCTTGACCCCGTGAAGCTCCAGTGGGTCTCTGATAACAGAAAGAAATAATATTATTACTGCTCCCTCAAGCGTGTCGTACAAGGCAACTAATGTGAGGTTGTTCTTGAGACTGATACCTTCATCACGTAAAATATAATTATTACAGAAACCACTGATACAAGAGAATGTGAATGTTTGAAGACCTCGGTGGAAAAACCTGACATGTCGATTTTTTTTAGAAAAACTGAGTTGGTGCCTTAAGCACATTAAACATATTCTAAAGAAGTTGTGGAAATTAAAATTATCAGTATATTTAAAAACATATTCGTCTCTAAGAAAATGAAGCATTTAAAACAAAGCAATCCTTATTTGTGTCATTGCGTTTCAAATTTTAAAATTCCGTTTTCTGGCATGTAATTTTGTGTGACATGTCAGGTTTTTCCAAAGATGTCTTTGTTTGATGCATGCTTCCTACAAGTGGACTAGTTACTGTGGTGGTTCCGTAAGGAGCGAAAAGCAAAATAATATTGATGAGTGTGGACCTGAAGTTACGGAAAGACATGATCCCCACATTAGTTGTCATGGCACGGGATGAAGATGATGATCGTGATTAGGACAATGATGATGGTAAAGATATTGATGATTCCTTCAATATTTTCAAATATGAGAACTCTTCTCTTACCACTTTGTCCTCTTAGCTTCTGAACTTCCTGGTAGATAATGAACAGTCTGTCGACGTTGGAATGATGCAGGAAGAACACGGGATCGTACACCGTGTAGTCCAAGCTGGACAATGAGAATGGGTAGCGTCCTCCGACCAGAGAATGGATGGTGCTGTGTGCCACTTCAAACTGGACCTCGAACTGGCAGTAACTGGTGTATTCGAAAGAATGCAGCACATGCTCGAAAAGGTCGGTGTGTTCTCCTGCTGAAACCTGCGTGCACAAATGACATTTATTACCACCATGAAGAAGTTTGATCATTAGTTATAATCGCCATGCACCTCCACAAGAAGAACATGTCTTCATGAAACTTACTGTCCCAAGTGTTTTTGTCCCAAGTGTTTTTGTCCCGTGCCATCCCCTCACGGTCTTTTCTTGTTTTCTTCCTTACTTACTTACTTAGTCGTTCTTCTTCTACCCTGAGTTGTAGAGGTTTGCTAGAGAGATAGAGAGCGAGAGAGAGAGAGGTAAAGAGATAGATAGATAGATAGATAGATAGAGAGAGAGAGAGAGAGCGAGAGAGAGAGAGAGAGAGAGAACGCCATACTAACTTATAGGCTTTCTTCCTCCTGACCTAATTCCAGTCTAGTCCTCGGTCCATAACAGATTATGTAATGTTGTCCTACTAGGGAACTCTGCGTCGTCCTCGAGGTCTGGATCCCTGACTATTGGTGTCCCATATTTATCGTGGTCGCCAATCGTCTCCCCTTCTGAAGACATTACCAAACCGTCGCAATTAGGAGTATTCCAGCGTTCTCTTTTCCATGTGTCAATTGGTCTACGTCTACCTGTCTTTCCCTGGAGTTTCCAGAACAAATAATGCTTTGTAATGCTATCAACAGGTTTCGGCAATGTGTTTACTCTACATCGTCAGCGGCTTCTTCTCATCCCTTATTTCACGGGCACTTGTCATGGGTTCCACATTAATGATCCTGCCATACCCATTCTACTCAAGCATTCATTTATGAAAGTCTGAAGCGTTTTGGTTGTTGCTTTTTCTCCATGCTTCACTGCCATAGAATAAGAACGACTCCGCATTTGAGATGAATATTCAGATTTTTCTGTTGGACATGATTTCTCGTGATCTCCTTATACTGTGATTCTCAAACCATATCTGCTGTGAGACTCGATTATTTAAACTCAAGAATAGAGTTAGATATCCATTTACAGCTGCATAGACAGGAGCGTGTGGCAACGGGGTTTCGAACCCAATACGCAAGGAAACAATGCACGGTTCTCTTCATTCAGAGTGGCCTCTTGTAAAAGCCTTTAGAAAGGACGTCAATATAAAACAATACAAAAGTACGACTGAAAAAGAAAACTTTTGCCACACTTTCCATTGCCTAACATACTTTCATATTGTCTACATTGTGACATAACTGTTCTGTGGTGCGTGTAAGCGTAATACTGGGAATTCTTAACAAAAATATTTTTATCACCCCTTACCTTCCCCGGAGGAGCATAAGGCTTCATCTTTTAGGTAAGGTTAGTCGGCAAACCAGTTTCCGGGGTTGTTTCACAAGCCTCCAGAGGACCGTCGTCTGTCTTTGACAGCTGCATTGACTTATATTCTACATTTGCTGCCCTAATTGTTTGTTGAAAACTGTATGGTAAAAATTTGTTTACAGGATGGAGTAACCGACCTCATGCCCAACCCCCCTTTAGTAGCGTTTTACGACATACGTGGTAGGGTACAGTGTTACTATTCTTTGCTCCTCCGGTAACCCAGTAGCACACAATTTCTATTTTCTTACTTTTTGTTTTGGCTCTGTCCATGAGAGTTGCCAGTTGCCTTCACTTCCTCTTACACACGAGAGTTGCCAGTTGCCTTCACTTCCTCTTACACACGAGAGTTGCCAGTTGCCTTCACTTCCTCTTACACATGAGAGTTGCCAGTTGCCTTCACTTCCTCTTACACACGAGAGTTGCCAGTTGCCTTCACTTCCTCTTACACACGAGAGTTGCCAGTTGCCTTCACTTCCTCTTACACACGAGAGTTGCCAGTTGCCTTCACTTCCTCTTACACATGAGAGTTGCCAGTTGCCTTCACTTCCTCTTACACACGAGAGTTGCCAGTTGCCTTCACTTCCTCTTACACATGAGAGTTGCCAGTTGCCTTCACTTCCTCTTACACACGAGAGTTGCCAGTTGCCTTCACTTCCTCTTACACACGAGAGTTGCCAGTTGCCTTCACTTCCTCTTACACATGAGAGTTGCCAGTTGCCTTCACTTCCTCTTACACACGAGAGTTGCCAGTTGCCTTCACTTCCTCTTACACATGAGAGTTGCCAGTTGCCTTCACTTCCTCTTACACTTTTACATCTCAGGTTCTCCTTGGTCTTCCCATTCTTCTGTGTTGTATAACAACTGGGAATATTGTGGGTAGGGAATAGGAAGGAGTATGGGTTATTTATTGTTGTGAGTTTGTTGTGTTCACTGGTGTGAAGGATTTATGCGCTATGTTTGGCAGAGAGAGGTATGGTCACTGTTCACGTGTTTTAGGTGTGACTGAGTGAGCTAACAGTGAGTTAACTGGGATAGTTAAAGTTTAGGGGAGTGGACCGAGAGATGTTGAAGTGTTTAGATGTGTTTTTTGCAAGGAGAGTTGTGAAGATTGTCGACAAACACCGTTTCTGTGTGATTCGTGGAGTTCTATGATTTAGATTAAGTGCTCTAGAGATATTTGAGAACCGTGAGAAATATTGGAATATGGGCGTGGGGGTAGAAGCGGGGATACACCACCCATGAGTTTCTGGTTGATGTGTGACCGACCAGAGGAGATTATTAGGGCTGTAGATGTACTGTGAATCTCATCATTTGTTTCGTCAAATAATTTTTGTGGTACTGTTGTACACAGCGTGTTATTCGATGACTTACGCATTTTCAAGTATTAGTGTACTGTGTTGAAGTTTACCCTAGTAAAGCCTAGGAACACGGGCATACGGTGGGTGTTAAGCATCTAAAGACGCCATCGTAGCATTCTGTTTCAATATGGGTTCCAGCCAAGGGCATACTTGGACCTAGTTTGTTCTGGTTTCTTGTTTCCGGAGGATGTTTTCAGCCCATCCGCACATCTCGCTGTAATCCCAGACTGTACTGTGTATTATCTGTGCGTAGTTTCTGGAATTTTGTAAGAAGGGTAGAAAAGAATATGCTTACTGCTCACCCAAACATGTCGTAATAGGCAGCTAATATGAGAATATGTTCTGACAGCCTCATGATGTAAAATAAAATTTCTACACAGAGCACTGATGTAAGAGTTTGTGATAAGGGACGGATTTCTCAATTTGGTAATCTGAAGTAATGGATCCAGATTTGACAAATAGCGAAGACTAAGATCATGATGATGTATTGTTTGTTACGTTATTAGACTCCATAGCCTTATTTTTAGTATACTGTCGTGAAATATTCTAATCCACATATATAAATTATCAGGTAAATATAAAGCCTAATAAATACATATAATAAAGAAAAGAGAAATGATAAAAGAAACAGTGCTGTCACAAAGAATGTACTCGAAATCCCCCTTGTTTTATGCTTCGTCTGCAAATTGTAACGTTTCCACGTTAAATATAAGCCACTGCATAAATACAAGCGTTTCCACAACACATTAAAACGGGTATTGCATTTCTAAGAAAAACATTGAGAGGCACACTGCGTAATGACCTAAATTAATCCTAACATTAATTATACTGCGTTACCAAAACGAACGAACAGATGGACTCAAATAGAAAGAGAGAGGGGCGAATGAAAATCAGGAACGCATGCAAAATTGAACACGCGTCTCGCTATTAATGCCACCCCAATAAGCGTAACGCGATACACAATTACTACTATCACGCGTGTAAGGCCACATGCACTAACTTTTTCGGACGGACAGTGATAAAAACACTAACCTTCCCAGAGTTAGGTTTTAAAATCCTGAAAAACTCTTATTAGAAAAGATGACAATAGATGGGTTTACGTTTGAAAACATTACAGTACCCAGACAGCACATCTTCGAAACAGGAGGTAGAAGAAATTGCATATTTTGAACGCAGCCACTTAGCTCTTTTAAATTTGTATATTTGGGTTCCTTAGGGCTTGCTGACAAAGAATATGTAAAACGTTACGCAAATAGTCTAGGAATTAACAAGTTATAGCCAAAATAAAATGATGGTGCTGTCAGACAACACCCAAAATCAGAATCGCTCAGTGGTAGATTTTTTTAAACCACCATTGTACGGGAAATGGGCCACAAGTTACATTTGAACTGATTGGCTGAAATGATATGTAAGGCTAGACACGATTAGTCGGACTATAAATGCTATCCTTGGTTGTTAGGGGAGACGTAGGAAGGTAAAATTTTTTCAAACACTTGTCGAAACGTGGCTCCATTGGCCAGACTCGCTGATATAATCACTTAGGAGCGTTAGTTCGAGACCACTAGTTCAAATAAGCTTGATAAAGCAACAGTGCGTTGAAGCCAGCTCATATTTTTGCTAAATAAAAGCCTGGAACATAAGCAGATGGGAATTTGTGCCAGTATTTGTGCCAGAATTCATTGCTAGTCAACGTATCTGTGTTTATTTCCATGAATTGTGGTAAGCTTGAAACATTCAGTATCTTTTAATGAAAATTGAATGTGAATTGTTAATTTATGCCTGTATATATGTGTAGTTCAGTAGCGAACATGATTTAAAGCCTATAATGCTCCAGCCTGAACAGAAGGTGTCGGAGGAAAGTAAAACTGCATGGAATGGCCAAACAGTACACTGACACCTAGATTATTGATTAGACAGAAATAATGCTGGAATTGCAGAGGCGTAGTAACCATTAGGGAGGTTAATACTGGTATAAAGTATTTCAGATGAAGCTGACAGTTGGCCTAACGCTCTGAACTCAATGTTTGTGATGTATTGTGCTCAGTGTAGAACTAGAGTATCAATTAGTTATGAAGTAGAAGGTACATCCTTCTTGTTTACAGGGACCGTGGTCTTGACGTTATTGAGCAGCACCTGGTCAGAGCTTTGCTGAATCCAGAGTCGGACAGCATACTCCTTGGTCCATTTAGCTATCAGTGAGGTGTCTCCAGAGCACAGGGAAGAAATCGAGCAGAGGAGTCTTTTCCTGCCGCCATCACGCAAGATAAGCTGATCTGGCCAGCTGAGCTCAACATTATGTACCCCCAGCTTAAAATGACATTGTAAAAATAACATTAAGAGGGGAATTAAATTGTTTTAATATCAGGAACTGAGAACATCTCCAATACTAGTTCCAATAAAGACAAACTATTGAAGTCATGATGACAAATACCAACAGAGCTTGAACAAAACAAAACCAGTATTACCTCATATTACTACTACACAACTGACACACATAGGATACTTTTAATAATATATGTCACTACAATATTCATATTGATAAATTCTGTACTTATAACTTGTAATTAAAATTGATTGTGATTCCTGGTTCCTTTGTATTTGAATCAGGACACATATTCATTCATGACAGCAATGAATACATATTGTTATTTGAAAAGTTATCAGTGACTCCTTTAAGATATCCTTGTAGAGTGTTTTATGTATGTGAGTGTCACAGTGTTGTCAAGTGTAGTGGAATAAATTAAATTGTTGATCTGTCTGTTGTTGTTTTGACTTACA
This sequence comes from Oreohelix idahoensis, assembly GCA_024509875.1. NCBI lineage: Eukaryota > Metazoa > Mollusca > Gastropoda > Stylommatophora > Oreohelicidae > Oreohelix > Oreohelix idahoensis. The sequence goes on along the minus strand of JAMPIV010000255.1, from coordinate 39,419 downwards.
CTTCATCATACACATACCCTAGACATATAACGTAGTCATCACACTATTCCAGAATAATTCTGACTGAGGTATACATATGTGGCAGCAAGTAAGGTTATATATAATACACTACTCTTATTAGATATATATACCTTCACAGCTGATCTCAGTCAGTACACTAAGTCCCCTATAAATATTTATAACATCCCACTTCACCACATATACATCTGACCATTTGATATATAATCACTGGGGAGGATATGACGGGTAAGTGAAAGCCTAGTGAAGTTCTCGTAACGTATACTGATACCCACAAATATATAACGACTTAGGAATAATCCTAAACCCCCCATGCTTTCATTTTCCCCCTTCCCCAATTGCGTGCGCCACATCCAGCATACTCGTGCAGACGTGGTTTTGCTTGCAATCTATTTTACGTCATGATGATGCCAACCCCATGTATACCTGAACATCCCCACCAGTTCTCTTTTCTCTCCCTATAGATCAACAGGCCAGAATTGCAGTTATCCCTCTTGCAGGAAGTTCTCTAGTATTGCAGTGATGACATCTGCTGCAATTTGTTTGACATAATGAAGTTTTACTCAAAATGCTGCGAAAGAAATAAGTGAATTTTCAAGAACAGAAGAATAATCACCATGGTAATAGCTACTTACATTCTGGAATAACCTGTCATCCACAGCTCTAGCGGTATGGACCACCTTGTCGCCAATATGGATATCGCCCTGGTACCAGGCGTTTCTCCTCGTTTTGGCTCCTACGCTGTCAAAGAATATCTTCTGACTCACCAGGCCAGGCAGCGCATGCAACTCCTCTGTCCAGTCCCAGTAAGGAACGCCGATAGAAAGACCTGCAAAGATTGATATGTGACTGGACATGAAGAACTCATGAAGATGCTCAAAAGGAGATATGGGAACAGAAAAAAAAGACAGTCTCTCAGCCTAGGTCGTGGATTTTATATAGAACAGATCGACAGCGATTTATCCAGTCTTGCTCGCTCGTTATAGAGCAGGGGCCTACCGTTGTAGCTGGGAATATTGAAAATGGTCTTCACGAAAGAAGTACTCATGTTCGCCTTTGGTCCGCCTCGTGTTGTCCACCCCCTCCTGCGCTGCGAATTGAACCCACTCAACTTTGGTTGCAACTTTTAACCTTACTCCTGGTTTTATCCATGCTGCCAGCTGGAGGCAATTCTTAAACTAACCATTGTGTTGTATATAAGTTCCTGCCATAAATTCCATAGCTCGTTGCGGTTGCTGTACAGCCAACAAGATGTAATTTTCGCAGCTTCACCGAACCTCTTAACTGTCCTAGTTCTTGACTGTCCTTTCACACCCAACAGTTTCAGTAGATCATACACTGAGGCAGCCACTAGACCTCTTGTACCTACCTCTACAGCTATGACTTTTGCTGTGAACCCGTCATGTCTCAAGTCCGTGATCAGTGTACTTGGCCTATTTGAACGCGTGTTGTTCGTCCAATCTGGATTCAAATGGCACGGTCAGCTCAATCATTATAATCTGATGCGACGATGAGGAGTCTAGTACTATGTCTGGTTATCTTAGTAAATAAATCTCTTTGACCTAAAACAGGCCTCACGAAGAAGTAACTTAAATCAGAAATTGAATGTTACACACTGCAGCACCAAAGAATAATAAGTTCCCTATTCACTCACACCCATGTAATCAAGGCATTACAAAAATTACTTTCCAGCTGTCTTTAAAGAATATCCCATTTTCAGACCTGGGTCATCTGGTAATAGTAGTAGAAGTATCCCATTCAGTTATTAATGACTATAGGAACGCGCCCACGAAACGATGTCTCGGTTGGCACGAGGTTGGGCGCTTGGATAAAGATGTCACGCTGTTGCCCATGCAGCACGCTTCTGCTGGTGAGTCCAGAGGAACAGCACAGTCGATACAGTCTGGCACCATTGAAGCTAGAATTACCGTGGCTGCTGGCACCAGCCGTGTCCTCCAATAGATCCTCGTTAAAAGGCTTAAGGTGGACTCATTCCAATTAGATATGTAAGGGTGTCTGTCTGTTCCAGCTTCTGGTTCCATAGTGTTATGGGCTCAGGATTTCCCACATCGAGTGTCATGACTTCTGTCTTCTTTAGATTGATGTTCAGATCCACCGGTTGGCAATACTTATCCAGTCTATCTGTTTTTTTCTTGGATGTGTTGATGTGGATGTGCGAGTAGTGCAATTTTATCTGCATATTCCAGATCTTCCAGTGTAGAATACGTTGTCTTTTTTATTTCTCTTAGACTGTCCTCTGTTATCTGGCGCATCACCTAGTCTATTACTGTCAAAAATAAAGTGGTTGATAATGGACATCCCTGTCGTACTCCTGTCTTTACCTCAAAAGTTAGGTTGCTCTGCCCAACACTACATGTAAAGTTAGCATAGAGGCTTTTTTAAATGATGGAAACAATGCAGCTGGGAATTCCATAAATCCTCAGTATTTTCCATAGGCTGTTCCTGTGTATGCCGTGAAAAGCCTTTTAAAAATCAACAAAGTTAATGTACAGTTATCTCTGCCGTTCTGAGCACTGCTCTATAATGTTTTTGAATGTCAATTTACGCTTTTTTCCACACAAAGAATCCTTTTGTCACATGAGCCAAAAAAAAAAAAAAAAAAATACGTAAATTAACTCATTTCTTAAGTGTTTATTTATCCAAGTTTTTGAACATCTTAAAAATATGTAAAGAAAACTAGGAGTCAAAACAAAAATTAGTTCACATAAAGTAAAGTTAGTAAACAAGAGTCTTTGAACTTAGAATTAGATTCTTAGAAACAATGTTTTCTTATTGTGTGTGTTTACCACAAAAACAGTCACAAGCTGTATGCCTTTATAATACTATACAGTATACTTCTTGATGTCGATAAGTGCTGGTAGATTGAATAATAGTAGACATTTATAGAATTCTAGCTCCAGTAGTATAAAAAGCTTAATTGGCAACACGAAGTAAAGTTACAGTTCAAAATTTGCCTACGGGGATCCTCCAGTGTTGCCATGTTTACATTTATGATCCCACTATATTGTCTGGTCTCCCTGAAAAGTCATATTACCATACATTTGGGCAATATCCTGCTACTCTCAAATTAGAAAATCATAGGTAGAGAGAAAAAAAACACATATCAAATTTCCAGCACCACTGCCATTAGAAAGCAATAAGAGCTTACAAACCACTTTACCGGCAATGCTTTTTTCAAATATAAATAAAATATAAATATCTGAGTAAAGTATCATTAATTCTCCATGTTTCATTCACCCTTCTAGTTTCCTTAACCCCCCAAAAATTTCCTTCACCCTCGGCTGAACCACTCAACAGTTTGAGAAGCACTGGTATAAAAGATAGCCAAAGATGAAATGGTGAAATAAAGCAGACAGATGCGAGGTGAGAGAAAACATGATGGCGTTGGATAGGATACTCTTTGAAGAAGCCAGCTGATAATATTACAAACCTTAAGGTAAAAGAAACATAGAGAAGGGAGAAGGAGACAAACCGAAAAAAGATAAGGAACAAAAGCAGATGGCACATTATAGGCAGCTACATTTAGGCAAAATTGGTTTGTGATTTTCTTGAAATATACAATCATTTTAATACCGCATTTCTCTGCATGTAAATACCAATATATTTAAAAAAAACACGTGTGCATCAATGGCATTTGAGTGTGAAAGAACGAATTGAAGGACAAAAATCGCGTTATTCAGCAGAGGTGATAAAAACATTTACCTTTTTCCTTCAGAGCCTGCTCAATCTGGACAACATACAGCCGATGCCAGGTTGGGAAGTTGAGGTCTCCATGGACACAACAAGCGACATCCTTGTTGCCATGTTTACATTGTGGGGGATAGCCGTGATAAGCAGCGATGGCATCGTAACCTTTCGATGAATGATCGTCGATAACATCCTTCAGAGCTTTCTGGAGGTTCAGAACATCCTGGCTGGACAGTTGATCCACATTCTTTCGGACCAGAACGGCTTCGCAGAGGTACAGCTAACAAGCATAAAAGCGGACGATGTATGTTTGAAGCATAGTAAAATATGACAGCGAAGAAGGTGTATTTTCAAAAATGGATGCTTGCCCATAATCATCATCCCTGCCCATCAGTTCCCCATTGATCATAGGCCTTCAAAGAACTCATGCCAACGTCTCTGTGTCTGTGCCATCATGCCAACGTCTCTGTGTCTGTGCCTTCATGCCAACGTCTCTATGTTTGTGCCATCAGTTCCATATATTTTCTGTTCTTTCTCACGCTTTTGTTTCTGTCTCGAGAATGAGCACATATACCATTTTCTAAATATTTTTTTAACAGCTGGAAGATTCTCCCCCCACCTTTTTTATGCCACAGAAGTGTGAAAAAAGAATTATTATTTTTATTTTTTAATTTTTCTCCATACTGTACGGATATGAGCGAAAATGTGTTTATAAATTTTTCATATTAATGATTGACGATACATGTAAAAATGCAGATACATTGTTGACAGTTTGACCGAATGTGTGTGTGTCAGGACTATAAATGTTTGATGTTACATTAACCTTATAAATTTGCACGCCTTTAAAATTAATGGTTAAAGTACGTGTGGGGGATGATAGGATCCAGTAACCAAGATGAGCGAGAGAGAGAGAGAGGAAGGGCAGAATGTCAGACGGGCTTGCGCGCCCAATTCTTAACCCTTGTAAAATAAAGTTCGTTCGTTTGTTCGTTTTCTATCTTCCTTTACATTTCTTATCTTAATGCTGTCAACAGGTTTCCCCAATGCTTGTCAAATCCATCCCCGGCGTATACTGTTCATCTCTTATTCAACTTGTCGAGTTTTTTTCATCAGTTCCATACTGGTGATCTTATCGTATAATGTCAATGTGGAACTGATGGCAAGAAGCAGACAAGTGTATGTTGGACAAGAAGAGACAAGATGGATGGGAACTTTTAAGAAACATGTTGATAGCATTACAAGGCAGTCCTTATTCTGGATAAAAAGGGACGTTGAGTGAAACAGAAAAACAAAAGGAGAAGGGATGTAAAGATAACATGAAAGGGATAAGAAGATATTAAACGATCTTAAAAGAATGATATTGTTCAAAAGGTCAAAGGTTGAATGAGTTAAAGGTCTATTTTCCTCGGGGAACACTGAAGGATAATTATAGTGATAGTAATGAGTGTTTCATTACCGTCACTTTTCAGTAGGTGTTCAACAAACTTATGCTGAGTAAACGTCATTTTGTGTTTGAGAAGTAATAAATAATTTTATCACAGGCCAGTGGTTTATATTACTTCATTGCTTTGTCATTTCATGGTTTTTACATGGGTTTTCGCGTTCTTTTTGTTGATATTTCTTTCTTTCAAATTATGTATTTTCAATTGTTTATTTAGCTTTGGTATTTTTCCTAGTGTTACATGTGTCTTTATTTGTTGACTGTTCATTTTTCTGTGTTGCTTACCTCGTCTTTTTTATTTTTATTTTGGTTCATCAATTTTTTTTCCAATGTGTTTAAAAGCAGTGTCTTGCTTCTTTTCTCTTAACCTGTCTATATTTCTTGCTTTTTTCTCTTAACCTGTCTATATTTCTTGTATTTTTCTTTTAACCTGTTTATATTTCTTGCTTTTTTCTCTTAACCTTTGTATATTTCTTGTATTTTTCTTTTAACATGTGTACATTTCTTGTCTTTGTCTCCTGTTTGTAACTGTGACTGATAAAGATTAAACCCGAAACTTCCTGTAATTTGAGTGCATTGTCAATTGTCAAACTGACACAGTGCCAATTTTTATTATTTTATTTGTTTGATAAGTAGTCGCAATTAGTATCTAACTATTTCAAGTTGTTGTGTTTGTGTTATGAACTGTTTGTGTTACGAACTGTTTGTTTTACAAACTGTTTCTGTAAATATCCGTCTTTTGTAAAAATGTTGTCAGTTTCTACGGAGCATAGCACTTCTTCAAATGTATGTTTGGCCTTCCTGTCAGGTGGCACCTGCCCAAGTTCTTCTTTAACCTTTTCTTTATCCGTCTTTAATTTCTTTCTCCATGTGTTTGTGTGTGTCTGCCCCTCTATTTTTTTCCCTTTGGGTTTCCAGATCAAGGAATTCCCTGTCATGCTATAATATGTTTTCTCAAATATGTGTTCTATCCAACACTAGCATATTTGCTTGTCTTATTTAATTAGTTTTTCTCTGGTCCTTGTCATCAGTTCCACATTAGTGATCTTGTCATCAGTTTCACATTACTAATCTTGTCATCAGTTCTACATTAGTAATCTTATCCTCAGTTCCACATTAGTGATCTTATCATCAGTTCCACATTAGTGATCTTGTCATCTATTACATATTAGTGATCTTGTCATCAGTTCCACATTAGTAATCTTGTCCTCAGTTCCACTTTAGTAATCTTGTCCTCAGTTCTACATTAGTAATCTTATCATCAGTTCCTTATTAGTGATCTTGTCATCAGTTCCACATTAGTGATCTTGTCATCAATTCCATATTAGTGATCTTGTCATCAGCTCCACATTAGTAATCTTGTCATCAGTTCTACATTAGTAATCTTATCATCCGTTCCATATTAGTGATCTTGTCATCAGTTCCACATTAGTGATCTTGTCAACAGTTCCATATTAGTGATCTTGTCATACCATTGCAATCCTTCTGTTCTTCGCAAGGACCCATTTATGACAGTCTGTAACTTCTTGCTTGTAGTTGATTTTCTTTTGTTCTCCATGTTTTACAGCCGTGCAATGGAACTGCCTCAGCATGTGAGTTTAAGGTTAATTACTAAAAATTTAGAACAGAGCTTTAAGACAACTGTTTGCAATTTGCCTTCTTAATATTTCAGAAATTCATTTCCCCAATGCTGAAGTAATATCTCCTGAGTCAATAGTTAACTTTGTTAAGTTTTCCCTCGTTTAGGCAAAGCGAGTGCAGTTCATACTAGACACAAGGCCCGTATATTAGAGTTATATTAGAACGCGTGTAAAAAAAATAAAAAAAAAACAAACAAACAAACAAAAAACCTTCTAGTTTTGTATTTTGTCAATGGTTGCGTCTCTCCACGTTCATCACTTTTCATCGACTTTATATAGTCCGCAGTGTTTCGAAACCACACAGTATCATTGTTGTTTCTTATTAAATTGACAATGCATCCTAAGCTGGCAGATGACAGGTCCTCAAGAACACATATAGCTCCAATGGTTTTTGAATGATGGCATCCGCAGTCTTCTGACCACATTGGTTGTGTGTTTATATTTTGCGATTCCCAGGGATTAAATTATTTTCTCTTTCAAGATGGATAATTATTATCCGACAAGTCTTGTCCGGAAATTGTTATGTCATTTATCCGGTCTAGCCAACAATCAACAAACTGGACAGACAGAACTATTATCAAGTGATAAGATAGATAATCGACTTTGGCCATCTCAAGGTTGTTTACTCACTAATCTGGTCGCTCCTACACTGTCTGGGAGGAAACAAGTGTTACAAATTTGTAAACCACACTTCTCTCTGCAGATCCTAGGTGTCAATGTGGGTTCAAATGATAGTGATTGATTACCCTAATCAGCAAAAGATGGTCGCTGAAGTCCCGACATGACAAGAATTGAAAGAAGCAGTGTAAACAATGATTCAGTACAGATAATAAAACGTGGCGCAATAATGTCGGCGATAAACATGAATGCTAAGAAAAGAGAACGGACAATTTTGTCACAATGGCCATCATTTGAAAGGTTACCCTCTATAACCAGTTGAACATTTGATAGATGAGTGAATCATTTGACAAGAGGTAACAAATATTCAGAAAAAAATGTCAGAATTAATTTGCCCACAAACTTACCACAAGCGCAAACGATATAAATGACCACATTTGCGCCATGTTGAGCCGTTCCTGCTGAGCACGGAGTTCGTCCTTTTAATGGACGAATGCAAAAAGATGGAACTGACGGATCAACATTTATAGCTTTCTTTTATGTGTAAGTAGGTCAGAAATATTACATAAGATGACATGGACGCGCTCAAACTGAAGGGCAGCAATGGCAAAGGGAGTTCCAGGATAGCAATTCAGCTTGTTGCAGCGAAATCCAGGTCATAGTCGTGAGCTACAATTATCGAACGTCACGTATTAATTCTGTAGACTCCACGAGATTTTGCGCGTGAGAGCAATGCGACTTTAATGAAATTTGCTCTTGTCCAAAATGCATTAATAAATAAAGTTGATCTCGTATCTTTTGTCACTGCACAGACCACAAGTTCTTTTATATTTGGCACTCAGTGTCTAGGTTCAACAGGCGCGTCTCGCCAAAAAGGAGGGGGGCAATTTTTTTTTCCTTTAATTTCTAAAGGTATCGACGAGATTTTGCTCATGAGAGCAATGCGACATTAATGAGAATTTCTTTTGTTCAAAATGTATTATTAAAGGTAATCTCGTGTCTTTTGTCACTGCATAGACCACAAGTTCTTCTAAGTTTGGATATGCGCCCTAATATAATCGACACACCCAGTGTCTAAGTTCAACGGGCGCGCCTCGCCAAAAAAGGGGGCAATTTTTTAATTATTTTTATTTTATTTTAAAGATATTCTTTGTTTTAGAAGCAGGCCCTCGTAACAAATAATGAAGTAGACCACTAGACAACAGAAAAACAGCAGAACCCTATAACTTCCGTTGTTTTTCTGTTGTCTAGTCTTCTACTTCTGTATTTCTTACGCAGCGCCTTATTGTTCATTAGGTCCACTAGACACGGGCCTAGGGCCCTATAGGCTTACAAAGGCCCCGTGAAAAAAAAGCAATGGAGCCATAACGCACAGAGCTCTTCAGCAAAGACACGTGCACGTTAGAACGCTCGTGCGTGCAGGGTAAGAATACCTGTACAACCAGTTAGTTTATTAGTTACTTCCACTCCTGCTTTTTTCCTTTTTTAAAAAAAAATTAACTTTTCTTTCATCTCAACCCGTAACCCGTCATGGGTCGTAGGGGTGCCATGGTGGGAGCATCAGCAGACAGGGTCCTCCACTGCTCTCTATCCTCAGCAATGCGTACAAGTGTGGAAAAACCGTGCCCTGCCCATTCTTTGATGTTATCAGCCCAGGATTTTCTTTGCCTTCCTCTTCTCCGTTTACCTTCGACTGTTCCCTGGAGGATCGTTTTCGAAAGGGAGTCATGACGAGTTACATGCCCAAACCAGGCAAGCTTTCGACGTTTCACTACTTACAAAAGTGGTTCTTGGTGGCCTGCATAGGTGTTTATTTTCTCTCTAACACAAACATTTGTTTTGTGCTCTTTATAGCAAATGCGCAAAATTCTTCTATAACATTTATACTCGAAAGCCTGAATCCTTCGTTCCGTATCTGCAGTGGGTGTCCAGCCCTCACACCCATACAAGAGAATAGATAATACAAGGGATTTGTATAATTTGATCTTCACAGGAAAACTGATGTTACTTTTCCAGATCACATTCAGCCTTGTCGTGGCAGCTGAGGCCATTTCAAGTTTTGTCTTGATTTCTTTACTTGATCTTCCATCACAACATATAGTGGACCCCAGATATTTAAAGGTGTTAACTTCTTCTAACGTTTGCCCATTTAACGTACAGTTGGTCGGAACATGTTTCTTATGGCTATTCACCAATATCTTGCTTTTTTCTATATTAATTTCCATCCCATACGTTCTTGTTACTTTCTCCAGTCTAGAGGTAAGGTCTTGAAGTTCTGATTCTGTTCCAGCTATAAGATCGATATCATCAGCAAAACGTAGATTTCAAAGAGGTCGGCCTCCAATCGATATGGTTGTTTTATAATCGTAAAGAGCCTCTTGCACAATATGTTCTAGATATATATTAAAGAGCACTGGAGACAGGATTACATCCCTGGCGAACTCCTACAGTTGTTTTGAAAAATTCTCCAATGTCATTGCTTGCAAAAACAGCGCTGCTTGCGTCCTTGTATAGTGAGTGATTCAATGATATCTATGATGTTGGTATCAAAATTGAATTTTCTCATTAATTTGCCATAAGCCTTCATGCCAGACTGGATCGAAGGCTTTTGTGAAATCTATGAAGTTATGGTATAAATCGTGTTGATGCTGGAGATGTTTTTCGATCAGTAATCTAATATTGAAGATTTATAACTGTTCCTGTAGCTCGCTAGTTGTATACACGACATGTGCATCCTCTCATACATCCATGCTGGTCTTACATTTGATGCCAAATTCCAACAGTCTTAACCTTGATGATTCCGTCTATTGCAGTTTCATTCTCTAACAGGCGACAATTCTCTAACAGGCGACAATTCTCTAACAGGCGACAATTCTCTAACAGGCGACAATTCTCTAACAGGCCCACTCAGTAAATGCAATATAAGAATGATTTATTCTCCTTCTCATAATTCTTGCCCTACGACTCCCGAAAGAGAAGAAGCCTTCAACAAATATCCATGCCAAGTTCTCCTGTCCTTCGCCATTAGTTCAACGATTTTCCATGCCTTCCCAATCTTGTATTTCTGTCTCCATCTGTCTTCTCCGCGCGTGCTTTATTGTCGGTCTCTATATCTCTTACACAGGGGTGTTGCGTCCATATTTTGACGCACATATTACAAAAATCGATATGGCTATTTAATATGGGAAAAAATATAGACAGTCATTCATTTGTGTATGAAAATGTTGTCTATGGTAAAAGCGAGAGAATCCATGTTTGATTCACACTTTTGATTATAGGAGTAATCGCTCTTGATATTGATCCGGCGCATGGATTTTGCTCTCATGCCTGTACCTATTTCTTAGGGCCAGAAAATAGATTAATTTGCTTATTATGTTTATGGCCTGAATTCATATGTATTACATATTATTAGTACAAGTAGAATCAGTCCAATATTGTATATTTTGGATGGGTAGGCAGGACTATATTCTTGTTACACCGCTCTAGCGGAAGTAGGAGTTGTCTTGTCTAGTCGTGATGAGTTCCGATGTACCGTGACAATGGCGGGTACGCATTTTTCCAGGGCTGGTATATTCTTCAGTAAAAATGATTTACGAAGTGGTTTTTCTTCTATAGGAGATTGTGTCTTTACTAGAGTTGTGTTAGAGACTCTCCTAATGTACGGTACCATGTATGATTCGGACTCCAGGTAATTCCAGTCCCTGTTTTTGATGATCTCAGGTCGGTTAGGCCTAGCTGGAATTTTGTGCTTCGCAACGCTAGGGTCAAGTTTGTATCGACGGAGATGACGGGCTCCATACTGTAATTATGGCTACGTGAGGTAACTGGATTACTGTAGCTCTGTATGGAGGAACTTTATGAAATTATGCATATGTATTGCAAATTAACTTTGGCTTATAAATATATCCTCCTGTGAGCGAGTGAGCGACAACTCAGGAAGGCGGCCATGTTAAATTCCTGTCATCATACTTTAGTATCACTGTCCAAAGAACGGGGCATGTATCTTATTACTCGGACAGTGACAAGGAGATCTCAATCTTGATAGAAACCCCCTTTTCGTGGTTTCATAATATACTACAAACTATGGACGTCAAGCAACTTTAGTTATTTACCGATCCGCCTTCACTGACGCGTTTAGTCAGATAGGGGATGCGGCCATAATGTATCATGACATTGAACTTTTGATGTACTACCCATTATTTATGAATGTGTCATGACTTCAGATCTGCTATGTATGCCTACAAATTGATGTGTCAACATACCCATGATGTACTCGTTATGTCCCAGTGTGTACGTCTGAATAAATTGTGTAAACAAAGATTCCAGCAGTCTGCATTGGTGCCTTGTAGACACAAGTGTATGAGTGATTAGTTTGGTCAGAACACGAACAGTACACCATTCGCGTTAATCACAGTCTACACTTCTACTCCATACATACACCATCCTGCGTCGGTTGAAGTGACCAAGTTTAGGGCCTGCATCCCCTGGAGCCTTAGAGGGAAACTACTGTTTACAGCTGCCTTTGCCTTCCCTAACTTAGGACTAGGGTGAGTTACCCATTTACAGCTGGGTAGACGGGAGCATGCCTGATCTCAACAACTATGTACACATCTTTACAGATTGACACTTTACAGAGCGTGCGATTGAAAGAAACTTTACAGTGGTGGCCAGTATGGGGAACGAACCCACGACATTCGCGTTATCAGCACGAGTGGTGAGCCAGATCCCTGGGTCCAGCCCACGCAGTCTTGTGTTGAGAATCACATTTTACAGTTGAAAGAACATTTGTTTGATCACATCAACACCAGTAGGACAGTTATACAATCAATGTCAGCTTGACCTGTTCTGACAAGTGTAGTAATATCTGGGTCAGCACTTGTTGACATTTGGTACAGTCAGTGTTCTAAACCAGTGATTGTTTATCCTGATGTAATAGTAGAGCAATGTTGAACAGAATGTGCAAATTTCATCGGTGGATCTTCTAATGTGCTCAAAAAAAAATTGGACAGTGTAATAGTTAGAATGCAAATCTATTACTCAATAAAGTGGTAGTCTAATTGATTAAAACTGAGCATACAGTACTATACATTGCAACTTCAACACATTGCATGATATGATACACACATTGATGATTTATATATATTTATGTTTATATATTATCTGTTTATATGTGTGATTGTTATGTCTTTGCGGGCCTGGATGGGAGGTGACTAGAACAGGAAATACCGAGTGATATTGGTCTTGTTCTGGCGTTCTATAGGGAGCAATTTCTTAATTGAAATTTGCATGCAACATAGTTTGCAAATATTTGGTTAGTTGTGACGACTGTTTCATATTTGTATTTGTAACATTTTTTCTGTTCTTTATTTTTGTTTAATTTGTTTGTATAATTGTAGGTCTCATCTTTCCTTTCATTTCAGTTTTTTACACCCTTATGTTTATACACTGTGGCGTTATTTGTCTTGTTATCTTATTGCAGTTATCATCACAGATTCTGTGATCATTTTTTTCATTTCTCCTATTTTAATTTGATTTGATCTCTGCAAATGTGTTCATATTGTCTTTTCTTGTTTGTCCTTTGTAATGTCTTTAGTTGACATATGACATAGAAGTTATAGTGGTATACACTGATAGTATAGTACAGATCAGTACTTTATGATTATTTTCCACAGGTACCCAAGTGATCTTTGATTACATTGAGGTATACAAGACCTTTGTAAGGCTTGTCTCCCACAGTATTTGAGATACAGTTATTGTTGTCCACAGGTACTCAAGTTATCATTGGTTATATGATAAACAAAATAACCATACAAGTTTTTCACTAAGACTAAGTCTATGGTATAGACTTGCCTCCCATTAAAGTGAAATAGGGTAATTTATTTACTTTTTCAGGTTTCTGATTTAAGAAGACAAGATGTCTACATTAGATTATTTTATTGCACAAGGAAAATCCCTTGATAAAACTGGGAAAGACTTAGAACAATGGACTGTTGCTCAATATGACAAAGCATTAGCTGCAGAAGAGAGAAAAGCTGCTGCTGAAGAGAAAAAAACTCTGGCTGAAGAGAAAAGATTAGAAAGAGAAGCTGCTGCTGAAGAGAGAAAAGCTCTGGCTGAAGAAAAAAGATTAGAAAAAGTAGCTGATATTGCTGCTTGTGGTGAAGTGGGATGTTATAAATATATATAGGGGACTTAGTGTACTGACTGAGATCAGCTGTGAAGGTATCTATATCTATTAAGAGTAGTGTATTATAGATAACCTTACTTGCTACCACATATCTCTATATCTCAGTCAGAATTATTCTGGAATAGTGTGATGCTACGTTATGTGTCTAGGGTATGTGTATGATGAAGTGTAAGTCACAACAACAGACAGATAAACAATTTAATTTAATCCACTACTCTTGACAACACTGTGACACTCACATACATATAACACTCTACAAAGATATCTTAAAAGAGTCACTGATAAACTTTCGAATAACAATATGTATTCATTACTGGCATGAATGAATATGTGTCCTGATTCAACTACAAGGGAACCAGGAATCACAATCAATTTAAATTACAAGTTATGTACAGAATGTATTTAATATGAATATTGTAGTGACATATATTATTACAAATGTTCTATGTGTGTCAGTTGTGTAGTAGTAAAATGAGGTAATACTGGTTTTGTTTTGTTCAAGCTCTGTTGGTATTTGTCATCATGACTTCAATAGTTTGTCTTTAGGGACTAGTATTGGAGATGTTCACAGTTCCTGATTTTAAGACAAGTAAATTCCCCTCTGAATGGTATTTTTATAAAGTTATTTCAAGATGAGGGGACATAATGTTGAGCTCAGCTGGCCAACTCTGCTTATCTTGAGTGATGGCGGCAGGAGAGGACTCCTCTGCTCGATTTCTCTTCTGGGCTCTGGAGATACCTCACTGATAGCTAAAAGGACCAAGGAGTATGCTGTCCGACACTGGATTCAGCAAATCTCTGACCAGATGCTGCTCAGTACCATCAAGACCACTGTCCCTGAAATCAAGAAGGATGTACCTTCTACTTCATAACTAATTTATATTTTCTTTTTACACTGATCACAATACATCACAAACATTGCGTTCAGAGCGTTAGGCCAACAGTCAGCTTCATCTGAAATACTGTATTCCAGTATTACCCTTCTTAATGGTTACTACGCCTCTGCACTTCCAGCATTATTTCTTTCTAGTCAATCATCCAGGTGTCAGTGTACTGTTTGGCCATTCCATGCCGTTTTACTTCTCTCCGACACCCTCTGTTCAGGCTGGAGCATTTTAGGCTTTACCTCACGTTTGCCACTGAACTACACATATATATACAGGCATAAATCAACAATTCACATTCAATTTTCATTAAAAGATATTAAATGGTTCAAGCTTACCACAATTCATACGAATAAACACAGATACGTTGATTAGCAATGAATTCTGGCACAAACTGGCACAAATTTCCATCTGCTTATCTTCCAGGCTTTTATTGAGCAAAATTTTAGCTGGCTTCAACGCACTGATGCTTTATCAAGATCATTTAAACAAGTGGTCTCGAACTAACGCTCCCAAGTGTGTATATCAGCGAGACTGGCCAATGAGCCACGTTTCGACAAGTGTTTGAAAAAATGTTATCTTTTCCCGTCTCCCCTAACAACCAAGATAGTATTTATAGCCCGACCAATCGTGGTTAGGCTTTCATTTGTTGCGCTCCAATCAATTTGGAGTTTACATGGTAGGCTATTTCTGTAACGTAAATTTTTTTCAAACACGTTAAAAAAAAATCTTATGAGCAGAAATGATTTTATGCTGTCAGGCACCCCCAATATTTTATTTTGGGTATAATTTATTAATTCCTGGACTATTTGCGTAACGTTTTACATATTATTTGTCAGCAAGCCCTAAGGAACCCAAAAATACTAATTTAAAGGAGCTACGTGGCTGCGTTCAAAATATGCAATTTCTTCTACCTCCTGTTTCGAAGATGTGCTGTCTGGGTACTGTTATGTTCTCAACCGTAAACCCATCTAATGTTGTCTTTTCTAATAAGAGTTTGTTATGATTTATAAACCTAACTCTGGGAAAGGGTAGTGTATTTTATCACTGTCCGTCTGAAAAAAAATTAGTGCATGTAGACTTACACGCGTGATGGCAGCATTTGCGTATCGCGCGAAGCGTGTTTAGTGTTCGGCTTTCTGCCTCTCCCTTCTCGCTATCCTTTTGTCCATCTGTTCGTTCGTTTTGGTAACGCAGTATAATTAATGTTAGGATTAATTTAGGTCATTATGCAGTACGTCTCAATGTTTTTCTTAGAAATGCAGCACACGTTTCATTGAAGAAGGCGGGTAATAATACAGTAAGCTTTTATATCAACGTGAAAGCGTTACAATTTGCAGACGAAGCAGAAAACAAGGGGATTTCGAGTACATTCCTTGTGACAGCACTGTCATTTTACCATTGCTCTTCTCTTTATTAATTTTATTTGTTAGGCTTCATATTTACCTAATAATTTATATATGTGGATTAGAATATTTCATGACACCTCCCCTCTTAAAACAGACATTATATGTCAGTCCTTTATTCTATATACACATAGAGAAATTTATTATTATTTCTGGGGTTTACGGTGATTCTCATCACACGGATGGCGGCTTAAAAAATCCGCTCCCAGATTGGTTTTTCCAGATATATATTCAATGCTAAAATTATATGGAGCCAGAAGCAAAGACCATCGGAGTAACCTAGAGTTCTCATGCTTAGCCTGTGCTAAAAACGATAAAGGTTTGTGGTCAGTTTGCAACTTAAATGCCTTCCCATATAGATAAATATTGAATTTCTTTATTGCCCATATTACTGCAAGACATTCTTTTTCGCTAGTTGAGTAGTTGATTTCAGCTTTATTCAACTTTCTGCTAGCATATGCCACTGGGCTTAATTCCCCATCCAATGCATCTGATTTCTGTAGTAAAGTTGCACCTAACCCAATATTACTTGCATCCGTCCTTACTATGAATTCTTGACTTAAGTCAGGTAATTTCAAAATGGGTTTACTTGTGAGCTTTTCCTTCAATTCTTGGTAAGTCATTTCACATTGTGGAGTCCATGTAATGCGATCTGGATGTCCTTTACGTGTCAATTCAGTTAACGGTGCACATATGGAATTAAAGTTTTTGATATACTTCTGGTAGAAACCACATAATGAGACAAAGGATCTCACGTCCTTCTTGGTTTGTGGTCTCGGGGCTTTCTGTAGTTTCTCTAAGTTCTTTGGGTCAGGGGTCATGTTTCCCTGATAAACTGTGTATCCCAAAAATTCCAATTCTTTACATCCAACGCAACATTTGGTTGGTCGGGCTGTTAAATTTGCCTCCCTAAGTCGATCAAACAGCATGTTCAGAGAGTCAATGTGTTCCTCAAATGTTTCTGTTGCTATAAGGATATCATCCATAAAATTTGTTATACAGGGATTATTCCGACGATACAATAATTTTCTCATCATTCTAGAGAAGACACTAGGCGCATTCTTCAATCCAAATGGCAATCTATTAAACTCATAGTGTCCTTCTGAGGTACTAAAAGCTAGGTATGGTCTAACCTCAGGCTTCACCGGAATCTGATAGTATCCTTTACTCAGATCCATTTTTGAGAAATATTTAGCTTTATTTAGTCTGGCAAACAGCTGATTTGTATCCGGCAATGGATCCACCTGTCCTTCTGTAATAGCATTCAGTCTCCTGTAATCTATACAGAGTCTATGTTCTCCAGAGGGCTTCCTTAAGAGTATCACCCCGGAACTATACGAAGACTCACTGTGCGAAATAATTCCTTCCTTCAATAGATAGTCTATCTCTTCCTTCAAAGCTTTTTCCTTAGCAAACGGAATCGAATATGGTTTCATACAAACAGGTGTGGAGTCTATGAGTTTCATATCATATTCCAATAGGTTTGTATGCCCTGGTCGGTCTGTTAACACCTCTGCATGATTATTTAGAACCTGTTGCACTCTCTCTTTCTGAGTTTTCGTTAAATGTGTACTGATTTTCACCTGTGCTGCTGTCTCACAGGTGTGTAATGGATATTCAAATGATGAAAGTGGTTCCTTTTTCATCTCCATGGCGATGGACAAGGTCAACAAGTGTGTCTCTTCCTGATGTTCTCTTTCCAAATATTTCTTCAGGAGATTCACATGATAGATTTTTTCTTTCCCCTTCTTATCTATCTTATAATTTGTTCTAGACACTTTCTCTAAAACTGTATATGGACCCTGCCATCCAATTTGTAACTTATTCTGACTCCCAGGCAAAAGAAGCAGTACCTTCTCTCCCACAGCCAAATTTCTGTCTTTCGCCTTCCTGTTATAATAGGCAGCATGTTTCTTCCTGGCTTGTTTCAAATTTTCATTGGCAAGTTTCCAGCCAGTTTTCAACCGAGTGGTCAGCTCATTCACATATTGGTATGAAGATGTAATGTTTTCCTCTGCCTTTTCATCAGTCCACGTTCTTAACAAAGCTACATATGGACCTTTAATTGTGTGGACCTATTTGTCCATGCACCGGTATGGTCTCTTCCACTTGAAGCTTTATAGTGATGATTTTTCCTCCCAGAATTATCATTCACAAAACGACCGCTACCAATTTTTCTTTTGGGGCTTTCTCCCCTCTTAAAATTCTTGATGAGAGATTTCCTCTCTACATCTTCTTCCTCCAGTTTGTTTAAGTCCGATTGAGGGATTGTCGGCTTATCCTGGGGTAAGACATCCTTTTGCACTCTCCGCATAGTGGCCATTGTAAAACAGTTAAGTGAAGCTTGTCCGTGAAAAGGGGCTTCCCATTCCATTTGGTCCACTTTATCAAATCTATTTTTCCTTTTATTGTTAGGCCTGATTTTGCCCCATGGCGTGTCCAGGTCCTGATCCATGTTCCCACTTGTGGGTGTTCCCTCATGTGCTATGCTACACCTTTCTACAAAGTTCTCAATGTCCCATCTTGCTTTGGGCCAATAATAATTGTGAGCCACCTTTTGAATGATGGTACCTATTTTCTCATGGTCCCCATCTGGTTTCACATGTAGGCTCCTTATTAATTCTGTCCTGTATCTTTTTGGAAGAACCAGCTGTCCGTGACCATGGGATCTAGTTTTGGCCTTCCTATACATCAACTTGTTTTTCATGTAAAAATCTCCCTTGCCTGGAGTTGTATGACAAGTTGACAATTTTCTGAAACAAGGCTTGAGTGTTTTATCCCCAGCCTGTGCCTTCCTCATCTCTTCTGGAGTGGTATCTAACATAATATCCTCCTCCTGTCTTGAGGTCGACCTGACCTGAAGGGTTGCCATATACACAGGTTTCCTTCTGCAACGGTCAGTGTCATGATTGTCCATCTGACAATTTTTACACCACCTTTTTCCTTGGTTGAAAGATTTTCTTTCATCATATTTCCTTTCATCGAATTGTGGGAATTTATTTTTATTGTCATACCGTGGCCTATCAAATTGGTGCTTACCTTTATTTTGATCCCTAGGATCAAATTTATTAAAGTTCTGTGGTGCCCTAAAGTTATCCACCTGTTTCTTTTTATTACCTGTTACCTCTGCTTGAGCTGCTTGATACCTTTCAGCAACATTTAGCAACTCACCCAGCCTCTCTGCACCTTGTTCCATGAGAAACTTTCTCAGGTCTGGAGCCATGGACTCTCTTAGTTGCTCTATAAGGACCATTTCCTTAAGATCTTGGGTTTTCCCCAGAGAAGTCCATTTCTCCAAGTATGTCTCTATTCGTGCAGAGAACTGGTGATAGGTTTCACCTGACAGTAGTTTAGCATTCCTAAATTTTTTCCTGTAAAACTCTGCATTCTTTTCATACCTTAACAAAAGAGCCTGCTTTAGCATGTCATAATTTTCCTGATCACCTCTGCTCATTTTTGCAAAAACTTCATAAGCTGCCCCACGAAGTCCCTGAGATAACTTTAAGCTCCACCTTTCTCTCTCTAACCCATACGTGGTAGCTAATAGTTCATACCTATTTATATAGCTCTCAATATCATCGTCTTTCTCAACAAAATGATCTAAATGAAAATTCATAGCTGAGGTTGAGGCTCCTTGAGTAACCGTAGCATCAGAGGCAAAGGGACTGGCACCATTTTCAGGAGCATGGCCTTGAAACTCAAACTCCCTTAGTCGTAACTCATGTTCCCTTTGTAATCTTTTATCTTCTGCTTCCCTTTCTGCAGCTAATTTCCTCTCTTCCCTTTCTGCAGCTAATTTCTTCTCTTCTGCAGCTAATCTCCTCTCTTCCCTTTCTGCAGCTAATCTTTTGTCTTCTCTTTCTGCCTCCAATTTCTTAGCCTCAGCCTCAATCTGCAACCTCTTAATTTCCTTGTCAGCCTCTAACTTTCTTTCGGCTTCAAACCTTCTTTCTTCACGTTCAATAAATTTGTCACATTCCGTCGTGACATAGGCAACCATAACTTGCCCATCTAATCCTAACTCTTTTGCAGTCTGAACCGCAGCAGATCGAAATTTGGCCAGGTCCGCCATTGTCTATTATGTAAATTTATACAATGTCTAACCAACAATTCAATTTCTAACTATATATCTAATGGACAACACAGGCACCGTGAGCTCAACCTTATTTAATTCCACCCAAGGATACCTTTTAATTCTTATATTCCCTGAAGTGAATTACCCCCAATATTTTTAATAGTTAAAGATTCAAAATCCCAAGAGCGAGACCCCAATATATGTGGTGAAGTGGGATGTTATAAATATATATAGGGGACTTAGTGTACTGACTGAGATCAGCTGTGAAGGTATCTATATCTATTAAGAGTAGTGTATTATAGATAACCTTACTTGCTACCACATATCTCTATATCTCAGTCAGAATTATTCTGGAATAGTGTGATGCTACGTTATGTGTCTAGGGTATGTGTATGATGAAGTGTAAGTCACAACAACAGACAGATAAACAATTTAATTTAATCCACTACTCTTGACAACACTGTGACACTCACATACATATAACACTCTACAAAGATATCTTAAAAGAGTCACTGATAAACTTTCGAATAACAATATGTATTCATTACTGGCATGAATGAATATGTGTCCTGATTCAACTACAAGGGAACCAGGAATCACAATCAATTTAAATTACAAGTTATGTACAGAATGTATTTAATATGAATATTGTAGTGACATATATTTTTACAAATGTTCTATGTGTGTCAGTTGTGTAGTAGTAAAATGAGGTAATACTGGTTTTGTTTTGTTCAAGCTCTGTTGGTATTTGTCATCATGACTTCAATAGTTTGTCTTTAGGGACTAGTATTGGAGATGTTCACAGTTCCTGATTTTAAGACAAGTAAATTCCCCTCTGAATGGTATTTTTATAAAGTTATTTCAAGATGAGGGGACATAATGTTGAGCTCAGCTGGCCAACTCTGCTTATCTTGAGTGATGGCGGCAGGAGAGGACTCCTCTGCTCGATTTCTCTTCTGGGCTCTGGAGACACCTCACTGATAGCTAAAAGGACCAAGGAGTATGCTGTCCGACACTGGATTCAGCAAATCTCTGACCAGATGCTGCTCAGTACCATCAAGACCACTGTCCCTGAAATCAAGAAGGATGTACCTTCTACTTCATAACTAATATATATTTTCTTTTTACACTGATCACAATACATCACAAACATTGCGTTCAGAGCGTTAGGCCAACAGTCAGCTTCATCTGAAATACTTTATTCCAGTATTACCCTTCTTAATGGTTACTACGCCTCTGCACTTCCAGCATTATTTCTTTCTAGTCAATCATCCAGGTGTCAGTGTACTGTTTGGCCATTCCATGCCGTTTTACTTCTCTCCGACACCCTCTGTTCAGGCTGGAGCATTTTAGGCTTTACCTCACGTTTGCCACTGAACTACACATATATATACAGGCATAAATCAACAATTCACATTCAATTTTCATTAAAAGATATTAAATGGTTCAAGCTTACCACAATTCATACGAATAACACAGATACGTTGATTAGCAATGAATTCTGGCACAAACTGGCACAAATTTCCATCTGCTTATCTTCCAGGCTTTTATTGAGCAAAATTTTAGCTGGCTTCAACGCACTGATGCTTTATCAAGATCATTTAAACAAGTGGTCTCGAACTAACGCTCCCAAGTGTGTATATCAGCGAGACTGGCCAATGAGCCACGTTTCGACAAGTGTTTGAAAAAAATGTTATCTTTTCCCGTCTCCCCTAACAACCAAGATAGTATTTATAGCCCGACCAATCGTGGTTAGGCTTTCATTTGTTGCGCTCCAATCAATTTGGAGTTTACATGGTAGGCTATTTCTGTAACGTAAATTTTTTTCAAACAGGTTAAAAAAAAATCTTATGAGCAGAAATGATTTTATGCTGTCAGGCACCCCCAATATTTTATTTTGGGTATAATTTATTAATTCCTGGACTATTTGCGTAACGTTTTACATATTATTTGTCAGCAAGCCCTAAGGAACCCAAAAATACTAATTTAAAGGAGCTACGTGGCTGCGTTCAAAATATGCAATTTCTTCTACCTCCTGTTTCGAAGATGTGCTGTCTGGGTACTGTTATGTTCTCAACCGTAAACCCATCTAATGTTGTCTTTTCTAATAAGAGTTTGTTATGATTTATAAACCTAACTCTGGGAAAGGGTAGTGTATTTTATCACTGTCCGTCTGAAAAAAAATTAGTGCATGTAGACTTACACGCGTGATGGCAGCATTTGCGTATCGCGCGAAGCGTGTTTAGTGTTCGGCTTTCTGCCTCTCCCTTCTCGCTATCCTTTTGTCCATCTGTTCGTTCGTTTTGGTAACGCAGTATAATTAATGTTAGGATTAATTTAGGTCATTATGCAGTACGTCTCAATGTTTTTCTTAGAAATGCAGCACACGTTTCATTGAAGAAGGCGGGTAATAATACAGTAAGCTTTTATATCAACGTGAAAGCGTTACAATTTGCAGACGAAGCAGAAAACAAGGGGGATTTCGAGTACATTCCTTGTGACAGCACTGTCATTTTACCATTGCTCTTCTCTTTATTAATTTTATTTGTTAGGCTTCATATTTACCTAATAATTTATATATGTGGATTAGAATATTTCATGACACTGCTGAACTAAAGAAATTGCAGATGCAAGTGGAGGAAAGGAGATTTGATGCAGAACAGAAAAAATTAGAAGTTGCAGCTGAACATAAAAAATTAGAAGTTGCAGCTGAACAGAAAAAATTAGAAGCTGCTGCTGCAGCTGAACAGAAAAGATTAGATAGAGAAGCTGAAGAGAGAAAAGCAATAAGAGAACATGAGTTTGAATTAGAGAAATTAAGATTGACTAGTATGAGTAATATTAACCAGGCATCTGGTGGTAATGGTAAAACTTTTAATTATAAGGTCAAGGTGCCAGCGTTCAACTCTGCCAGTGATGATATAACATTCTGGCTTGATAGATTTGAACGTGCCTGTCGAGCTCATAATGTTGACAAATCACAGTATGTGCATCAGTTGTCTGAAAATTTAAAAGGGGAGTCTCTGACTAAGTTATCTTTGGTTGAAGAGGCCGACAAGGATAATTACGATGCTATTAGGGCAGCTTTGATAAAGAGATATCAGCTGTCAGAAGAAGGTTATCGTCTTTTGTTTAAAACAATGAGACCTGAGGTAGGTTTAGAATTCTCAGATTTCATTTCAAAAGCACGACTTACACTCTCACGATGGATTGAATTATCCAAAATAGAGAAAACATTTGATGGTCTTACGGATTTATTGCTAAGAGACAAGGTCATGTCTTCGGTAAATAAACCATTCCTAGAGTTCTTACATGAGCGTAAACCTAGTACATCAAAGCAAATGGAGGAATATTGTGACCAGTATGCCACGGCACACCCTGACATGATTCTTAGTAACTCTAACATCAAAGAGAGTATGCCAGTTGCTTCGGCAACAGAATATAATCAGAATTACTCACACAAATTCCAAGGAGCTAAAAATAAATTTCATAAAAAGGTTAATTGGAATACGTATCAAAACCAAGATAACCACTCAAATCAGGGTTCTTCTTCGAAGAACTGGAATCGGGCTGATAGTCCTCGACACGCGAGGGGTACCCATAATTTTAGACATTCTCGAAAGGGGAGTAGCTATAGGAACTACCCAAGTGCTTCATGGAGGGAAAAGAACCAATATTACAGGGATACTCAGTATAATGAGCGTGATGATTATGATCATGAATATTATGATTCAAACCCAAATAGGGGTTATAAAAGAGGAAATAATAATTATAGAGACAATTATAACCGAGGTAGATCACAACACAAAAGACATGGTAAATCTTATTACCAGGCTAACTCTGCACAACAGGAGTTCCATGACACCGGTAATCAGAATAATGATAAAAAAGACTCCAATAGTGTAGCAAATTCCGCTTTCGATTTTGCTAGAGCATCTGAGTGTTCGCAATGCAAAACATTATTCGATCCAACCACAGTTTCTACTTTAAGCTGCGGTCACCCGCTTCCCGCTCTCCCTGCGTCAATCGCGCATAATGGAAGGGGCGCTCTTGTTTTCAATAGAGGCTTAATAGATGGTACTCCGGTATCAATTCTTTTCGATTCGGGGTGCACTACCATTGGAGTGAGGCAATCACTCGTAAATCCTTCTCGAGCTACAGGCGATGTAGTCAAATGTGTAACATTTAATGGCACATTGGAGAAGTACTCCACTGCCATTATCAATATTGCTACGCCTTTCTTTACAGGAGAGGTGCAAGCATGTCTCTTGCCGAATCCGATCGCTGATCTTATCATCGGTCGCATTCATGGAGTGAAAGAATGCACTCCACAACAAATTTCTAATTGGGAAAATGTTAATATGCAATCTGCTAATGCAGTAATCACTAGGGCTCAAGCTCTTAATATGCCACAATCTTCACATTCTGAAGATAATGATGCGCAGATCCAAGATGATCCCTTGGAGATTTCCCATGATTCCTTTATCAAACAGCAGGAAGATGATCCTACTCTAAAGAAATTCTTTACTCTAGCAACAAAAGGTGATCCGAATAAGGATACAAATCGTAAATCTTGGATTACGATGAGGAATAGCGTACTTGTACGTATGGTACAAGACTCCGCTAAGTCCATTCATTCTCAAATCCTTGTGCCTAAAAATATGAGAGTTAAAATCTTACAGCACGCTCATGATTCGCAGTGTGCTGGACATATGGGTTTTTCCCGTACTAAAGCTAGAGTTCTTCAATCTTTCTTTTGGCCTGCTGTGAATAAGGACATACGAATCTATTGTCGATCTTGTAAAGTATGTCAAGAGATTAAATCCAGAGGTCCACGTCATGATGCACCTATTCAGGCTGCAGACATTCCCATTCGACCATTTCAAAAAATGGCGATAGACATCATTGGTCCATTTAAGATAAAGTCTGCTAGAGGACACCAATTTATTTTGACGTGTGTTGATATGTGCACACGTTGGTCGGAGGCTGTTCCTCTAAAGAGCATAACTACTGCTGATGTCGCAGATGCTCTTTGGTTAATATTTTCTCGTCTGGGATTTCCAGCAGAAATATTATCCGACCATGGTACCCAACTCATATCGGATACCATGTCTCAAGTAATGTCGACTCTTAAGATAGAGAGATCGCTGAGTAGTATTTATCATCCTATGTCCAATGGGATGGTGGAACGTTTGAATAGAACTCTGAAAAACCTACTAGGTAAGATAACAGAAGATCATCCTCAGGATTGGGATAGGGTTTTACCCGCGGCTCTCTTTGCATATAGAGAGGTCGCCAACGAACATACAGGATTTTCTCCCTTTGAACTTGTCTTTGGCGCGAAACCGCGAGGTCCTATGTCCTTACTTCATGATCTTATAACTGCTGATAATATTGTCGATGACACAAAATCCTCTTATGAATATGTCATCGCACTTAGACACAAGATTATTGAAGCATGCAAATTGGCAACTGCTTCTTCTGAATTTGCGAAACAGAAGGCAAGGGAATTTGCCAATAAAAAAGAGATGCTTGCGACAACTTTGTCCGGGTGACAAAGCATTTGTCTTGCTACCTTGTAGGGAAAATAGACTTCTTATTTCTTGGAAAGGTCCGTACGATATAATATCAAAAGTTTCCGATGTTGACTATATCGTCGATATTGACGGGAAGCGTAAAAACCTTCCACATCAACATGCTCACGGAATTCCATGAACGTCCTGATTATTTACAACCTGTTTTCCAGGCAACGGACGATTTTCCAGTCCAACATGGACAGTACTCATCTCTGTCAGTAATACAGGATGAGGAAACGAGTTTCTCGGATGTAAATTTACCTTTTCCAATGATTCCTCTTCACTCTAATGAATCATGGAAAGATGTTGCAATTTCTCCAGAATTATCTCCAGGAAAGCAGAAACAAGTTTCTACTATGTTAGAACAATTTCAGGATGTCCTTACTGACATTCCTGGTCAGACTGATGTCATTCAACATGACATTATTCTTACTGACCATAGTCCTATAAGAGTCAGACCGTATCCTATCCCGATACATTTTCAAGCACAGGTAGAGAAAGAGTTGGATGAGATGATAGAGTTAAAAATTATTGAACCATCCACATCAGCATATTCTTCGCCGATGATTATTGTACGAAAAAAAGACAATAACATACGTATTTGCGTGGATTATCGCAAATTGAATCAAGTGACTAAATTTGATGCTGAACCTATGCCTTTACTAGAAGAGCTACTTACGAGACTATCGAATTCTCATTTCTTTACTAAACTCGATTTGTCTAAGGGATATTGGCAAGTTCCATTATCCGAACACGCCAAACCGTTTACTGCTTTTTCGACGCCTAGGGGTCTATTCCAATGGAATTTCATGCCTTTCGGTCTTATGAACGCCCCTGCAACATTCGTACGCATGATGCGTCGAATCCTATCTCATCGCTCAGATGTCATTGCGTATCTTGATGACATCTGTCTTTTCAGTGATACTTGGAATGATCACTATAATGGGATAAATGAACTATTGTCTATCTTACGCGAGCAAAACCTGACAGCGAAACCATCGAAAGCATGTATTGGTTTTAGCGAAATATCTTTCTTAGGACACCGTGTTGGTCATGGGTTCCTAAAAACAGAAGACCATAATACAAGTAAGATACTTAACATTTCTATTCCTAAGACTAAAAAGCAAGTGCGAAGTCTCTTAGGTCTAATACAATTTTATGGACGATTCATTCCGAATCTGTCCTCCATTATGTCACCTCTTTCTTCCTTGCTAAAGAAAGGGTCTCCTAATGTAGTCCATTGGACTCAAGAATGTCAATCCTCTTTGGATAAGGTTAAAACTATGTTTTCTACTTCACCTATCCTAGTATTGCCTTCTAAGGATAAGACATTTATTCTTCGTAGTGACGCTTCATCCACCGGGATTGGAGCAGCACTAATGCAAGAGTACTCTGGAACTCTGCATCCTGTGATGTATATTTCTCGGAAATTAAATGCCGCAGAGAAGAATTACTCGGTCCTAGACCGTGAATTATTGGCTATGGTTTGGTCAATCCTTAAACTGCAAAGATTTCTTCTGGGCGCGCATTTCATTGTGGAAACTGACCAGAAAGCTCTTACGGCTATTCAGAGTAAAAATCTGAAGAGCGCGAGATCAACGCGATACGCGATTGCTCTACAGCCATTTCATTTTTCGGTGCGAGCTATCCGTGGGTCAGAAAATGTGATGGCAGATATTTTGTCTAGATGCCCACATGATTCATAACTGTTATACAACTTTGATACAGTTGTTTCTATGTTGAAATGTGTACACATATGTAAAATATCATATATTGATTGTAACACCACTTAGCGGTTCATTGATATTTATTCACCGCTGATCTTTCAATGTTTTTCGTCTTTGATGATCATGATGTTAAGATATCTTAGATGAAATTTATGTATAAACTAATGTGGAAATTGTGTCATTGCTAATATTGTAGTATGCGTTGGTGACACCTCTCTGGAAATATTAATACTTAGAGAAGTACCTTCTCTAAGGTCATAAAACTTATGCTTATCATCTGCGCATTATTATTGGTGCGTTGTGAGCCTATTGTATGTTGCTCCTAGATGTATTTCAAAAAAAAAATGTACCATTTTTTTTCCCGAGGGGGGTGGTAATCTGTTGCGTGCATATTTTGACGCACATATTACAAAAATCGATATGGCTATTTAATATGGGAAAAAATATAGACAGTCATTCATTTGTGTATGAAAATGCTGTCTATGGTAAAAGCGAGAGAATCCATGTTTGATTCACACTTTTGATTATAGGAGTAATCGCTCTTGATATTGATCCGGCGCATGGATTTTGCTCTCATGCCTGTACCTATTTCTTAGGGCCAGAAAATAGATTAATTTGCTTATTATGTTTATGGCCTGAATTCATATGTATTACATATTATTAGTACAAGTAGAATCAGTCCTATATTGTATATTTTGGATGGGTAGGCAGGACTATATTCTTGTTACACCGCTCTAGCGGAAGTAGGAGTTGTCTTGTCTAGTCGTGATGAGTTCCGATGTACCGTGACAATGGCGGGTACGCATTTTTCCAGGGCTGGTATATTCTTCAGTAAAAATGATTTACGAAGTGGTTTTTCTTCTATAGGAGATTGTGTCTTTACTAGAGTTGTGTTAGAGACTCTCCTAATGTACGGTACCATGTATGATTCGGACTCCAGGTAATTCCAGTCCCTGTTTTTGATGATCTCAGGTCGGTTAGGCCTAGCTGGAATTTTGTGCTTCGCAACGCTAGGGTCAAGTTTGTATCGACGGA
Source organism: Oreohelix idahoensis (assembly GCA_024509875.1). Classification (NCBI taxonomy): domain Eukaryota; kingdom Metazoa; phylum Mollusca; class Gastropoda; order Stylommatophora; family Oreohelicidae; genus Oreohelix; species Oreohelix idahoensis. Next base: position 11,104 of record JAMPIV010000255.1, on the reverse strand, counting down.
GATGACGGGCTCCATACTGTAATTATGGCTACGTGAGGTAACTGGATTACTGTAGCTCTGTATGGAGGAACTTTATGAAATTATGCATATGTATTGCAAATTAACTTTGGCTTATAAATATATCCTCCTGTGAGCGAGTGAGCGACAACTCAGGAAGGCGGCCATGTTAAATTCCTGTCATCATACTTTAGTATCACTGTCCAAAGAACGGGGCATGTATCTTATTACTCGGACAGTGACAATGAGATCTCAATCTTGATAGAAACCCCCTTTTCGTGGTTTCATAATATACTACAAACTATGGACGTCAAGCAACTTTAGTTATTTACCGATCCGCCTTCACTGACGCGTTTAGTCAGATAGGGGATGCGGCCATAATGTATCATGACATTGAACTTTTGATGTACTACCCATTATTTATGAATGTGTCATGACTTCAGATCTGCTATGTATGCCTACAAATTGATGTGTCAACATACCCATGATGTACTCGTTATGTCCCAGTGTGTACGTCTGAATAAATTGTGTAAACAAAGATTCCAGCAGTCTGCATTGGTGCCTTGTAGACACAAGTGTATGAGTGATTAGTTTGGTCAGAACACGAACAGTACACCATTCGCGTTAATCACAGTCTACACTTCTACTCCATACATACACCATCCTGCGTCGGTTGAAGTGACCAAGTTTAGGGCCTGCATCCCCTGGAGCCTTAGAGGGAAACTACTGTTTACAGCTGCCTTTGCCTTCCCTAACTTAGGACTAGGGTGAGTTACCCATTTACAGCTGGGTAGACGGGAGCATGCCTGATCTCAACAACTATGTACACATCTTTACAGATTGACACTTTACAGAGCGTGCGATTGAAAGAAACTTTACAGTGGTGGCCAGTATGGGGAACGAACCCACGACATTCGCGTTATCAGCACGAGTGGTGAGCCAGATCCCTGGGTCCAGCCTACGCAGTCTTGTGTTGAGAATCACATTTTACAGTTGAAAGAACATTTGTTTGATCACATCAACACCAGTAGGACAGTTATACAATCAATGTCAGCTTGACCTGTTCTAACAAGTGTAGTAATATCTGGGTCAGCACTTGTTGACATTTGGTACAGTCAGTGTTCTAAACCAGTGATTGTTTATCCTGATGTAATAGTAGAGCAATGTTGAACAGAATGTGCAAATTTCATCGGTGGATCTTCTAATGTGCTAAAAAAAAAAATTGGACAGTGTAATAGTTAGAATGCAAATCTATTACTCAATAAAGTGGTAGTCTAATTGATTAAAACTGAGCATACAGTACTATACATTGCAACTTCAACACATTGCATGATATGATACACACATTGATGATTTATATATATATTTATGTTTATATATTATCTGTTTATATGTGTGATTGTTATGTCTTTGCGGGCCTGGATGGGAGGTGACTAGAACAGGAAATACCGAGTGATATTGGTCTTGTTCTGGCGTTCTATAGGGAGCAATTTCTTAATTGAAATTTGCATGCAACATAGTTTGCAAATATTTGGTTAGTTGTGACGACTGTTTCATATTTGTATTTGTAACATTTTTTCTGTTCTTTATTTTTGTTTAATTTGTTTGTATAATTGTAGGTCTCATCTTTCCTTTCATTTCAGTTTTTTACACCCTTATGTTTATACACTGTGGCGTTATTTGTCTTGTTATCTTATTGCAGTTATCATCACAGATTCTGTGATCATTTTTTTCATTTCTCCTATTTTAATTTGATTTGATCTCTGCAAATGTGTTCATATTGTCTTTTCTTGTTTGTCCTTTGTAATGTCTTTAGTTGACATATGACATAGAAGTTATAGTGGTATACACTGATAGTATAGTACAGATCAGTACTTTATGATTATTTTCCACAGGTACCCAAGTGATCTTTGATTACATTGAGGTATACAAGACCTTTGTAAGGCTTGTCTCCCACAGTATTTGAGATACAGTTATTGTTGTCCACAGGTACTCAAGTTATCATTGGTTATATGATAAACAAAATAACCATACAAGTTTTTTACTAAGACTAAGTCTATGGTATAGACTTGTCTCCCATTAAAGTGAAATAGGGTAATTTATTTACTTTTTCAGGTTTCTGATTTAAGAAGACAAGATGTCTACATTAGATTATTTTATTGCACAAGGAAAATCCCTTGATAAAACTGGGAAAGACTTAGAACAATGGGCTGTTGCTCAATATGACAAAGCATTAGCTGCAGAAGAGAGAAAAGCTGCTGCTGAAGAGAAAAAAACTCTGGCTGAAGAGAAAAGATTAGAAAGAGAAGCTGCTGCTGAAGAGAGAAAAGCTCTGGCTGAAGAAAAAAGATTAGAAAAAGTAGCTGATATTGCTGCTGAACTAAAGAAATAGCAGAAGCAAGTGGAGGAAAGGAGATTTGATGCAGAACAGAAAAAATTAGAAGTTGCAGCTGAACATAAAAAATTAGAAGTTGCAGCTGAACAGAAAAAATTAGAAGCTGCTGCTGCAGCTGAACAGAAAAGATTAGATAGAGAAGCTGAAGAGAGAAAAGCAATAAGAGAACATGAGTTTGAATTAGAGAAATTAAGATTGACTAGTATGAATAATATTAACCAGGCATCTGGTGGTAATGGTAAAACTTTTAATTATAAGGTCAAGGTGCCAGCGTTCAACTCTGCCAGTGATGATATAACATTCTGGCTTGATAGATTTGAACGTGCCTGTCGAGCTCATAATGTTGACAAATCACAGTATGTGCATCAGTTGTCTGAAAATTTAAAAGGGGAGTCTCTGACTAAGTTGAAGAGGCCGACAAGAATAATTACGATGCTATTAGGGCAGCTTTGATAAAGAGATATCAGCTGTCAGAAGAAGGTTATCGTCTTTTGTTTAAAACAATGAGACCTGAGGTAGGTTTAGAATTCTCAGATTTCATTTCAAAAGCACGACTTACACTCTCACGATGGATTGAATTATCCAAAATAGAGAAAACATTTGATGGTCTTACGGATTTATTGCTAAGAGGCAAGGTCATGTCTTCGGTAAATAAACCATTCCTAGAGTTCTTACATGAGCGTAAACCTAGTACATCAAAGCAAATGGAGGAATATTGTGACCAGTATGCCACGGCACACCCTGACATGATTCTTAGTAACTCTAACATCAAAGAGAGTATGCCAGTTGCTTCGGCAACAGAATATAATCAGAATTACTCACACAAATTCCAAGGAGCTAAAAATAAATTTCATAAAAAGGTTAATTGGAATACGTATCAAAACCAAGATAACCACTCAAATCAGGGTTCTTCTTCGAAGAACTGGAATCGGGCTGATAGTCCTCGACACGCGAGGGGTACCCATAATTTTAGACATTCTCGAAAGGGGAGTAGCTATAGGAACTACCCAAGTGCTTCATGGAGAGAAAAGAACCAATATTACAGGGATACTCAGTATAATGAGCGTGATGATTATGATCATGAATATTATGATTCAAACCCAAATAGGGGTTATAAAAGAGGAAATAATAATTATAGAGACAATTATAACCGAGGTAGATCACAACACAAAAGACATGGTAAATCTTATTACCAGGCTAACTCTGCACAACAGGAGTTCCATGACACCGGTAATCAGAATAATGATAAAAAAGACTCCAATAGTGTAGCAAATTCCGCTTTCGATTTTGCTAGAGCATCTGAGTGTTCGCAATGCAAAACATTATTCGATCCAACCACAGTTTCTACTTTAAGCTGCGGTCACCCGCTTCCCGCTCTCCCTGCGTCAATCGCGCATAATGGAAGGGGCGCTCTTGTTTTCAATAGAGGCTTAATAGATGGTACTCCGGTATCAATTCTTTTCGATTCGGGGTGCACTACCATTGGAGTGAGGCAATCACTCGTAAATCCTTCTCGAGCTACAGGCGATGTAGTCAAATGTGTAACATTTAATGGCACATTGGAGAAGTACTCCACTGCCATTATCAATATTGCTACGCCTTTCTTTACAGGAGAGGTGCAAGCATGTCTCTTGCCGAATCCGATCGCTGATCTTATCATCGGTCGCATTCATGGAGTGAAAGAATGCACTCCACAACAAATTTCTAATTGGGAAAATGTTAATATGCAATCTGCTAATGCAGTAATCACTAGGGCTCAAGCTCTTAATATGCCACAATCTTCACATTCTGAAGATAATGATGCGCAGATCCAAGATGATCCCTTGGAGATTTCCCATGATTCCTTTATCAAACAGCAGGAAGATGATCCTACTCTAAAGAAATTCTTTACTCTAGCAACAAAAGGTGATCCGAATAAGGATACAAATCGTAAATCTTGGATTACGATGAGGAATAGCGTACTTGTACGTATGGTACAAGACTCCGCTAAGTCCATTCATTCTCAAATCCTTGTGCCTAAAAATATGAGAGTTAAAATCTTACAGCACGCTCATGATTCGCAGTGTGCTGGACATATGGGTTTTTTCCCGTACTAAAGCTAGAGTTCTTCAATCTTTCTTTTGGCCTGCTGTGAATAAGGACATACGAATCTATTGTCGATCTTGTAAAGTATGTCAAGAGATTAAATCCAGAGGTCCACGTCATGATGCACCTATTCAGGCTGCAGACATTCCCATTCGACCATTTCAAAAAATGGCGATAGACATCATTGGTCCATTTAAGATAAAGTCTGCTAGAGGACACCAATTTATTTTGACGTGTGTTGATTTGTGCACACGTTGGCCGGAGGCTGTTCCTCTAAAGAGCATAACTACTGCTGATGTCGCAGATGCTCTTTGGTTAATATTTTCTCGTCTGGGATTTCCAGCAGAAATATTATCCGACCATGGTACCCAACTCATATCGGATACCATGTCTCAAGTAATGTCGACTCTTAAGATAGAGAGATCGCTGAGTAGTATTTATCATCCTATGTCCAATGGGATGGTGGAACGTTTGAATAGAACTCTGAAAAACCTACTAGGTAAGATAACAGAAGATCATCCTCAGGATTGGGATAGGGTTTTACCCGCGGCTCTCTTTGCATATAGAGAGGTCGCCAACGAACATACAGGATTTTCTCCCTTTGAACTTGTCTTTGGCGCGAAACCGCGAGGTCCTATGTCCTTACTTCATGATCTTATAACTGCTGATAATATTGTCGATGACACAAAATCCTCTTATGAATATGTCATCGCACTTAGACACAAGATTATTGAAGCATGCAAATTGGCAACTGCTTCTTCTGAATTTGCGAAACAGAAGGCAAGGGAATTTGCCAATAAAAAGAGATGCTTGCGACAACTTTGTCCGGGTGACAAAGCATTTGTCTTGCTACCTTGTAGGGAAAATAGACTTCTTATTTCTTGGAAAGGTCCGTACGATATAATATCAAAAGTTTCCGATGTTGACTATATCGTCGATATTGACGGGAAGCGTAAAACCTTCCACATCAACATGCTCACGGAATTCCATGAACGTCCTGATTATTTACAACCTGTTTTCCAGGCAACGGACGATTTTCCAGTCCAACATGGACAGTACTCATCTCTGTCAGTAATACAGGATGAGGAAACGAGTTTCTCGGATGTAAATTTACCTTTTCCAATGATTCCTCTTCACTCTAATGAATCATGGAAAGATGTTGCAATTTCTCCAGAATTATCTCCAGAAAAGCAGAAACAAGTTTCTACTATGTTAGAACAATTTCAGGATGTCCTTACTGACATTCCTGGTCAGACTGATGTCATTCAACATGACATTATTCTTACTGACCATAGTCCTATAAGAGTCAGACCGTATCCTATCCCGATACATTTTCAAGCACAGGTAGAGAAAGAGTTGGATGAGATGATAGAGTTAAAAATTATTGAACCATCCACATCAGCATATTCTTCGCCGATGATTATTGTACGAAAAAAAGACAATAACATACGTCTTTGCGTGGATTATCGCAAATTGAATCAAGTGACTAAATTTGATGCTGAACCTATGCCTTTACTAGAAGAGCTACTTACGAGACTATCGAATTCTCATTTCTTTACTAAACTCGATTTGTCTAAGGGATATTGGCAAGTTCCATTATCCGAACACGCCAAACCGTTTACTGCTTTTTCGACGCCTAGGGGTCTATTCCAATGGAATTTCATGCCTTTCGGTCTTATGAACGCCCCTGCAACATTCGTACGCATGATGCGTCGAATCCTATCTCATCGCTCAGATGTCATTGCGTATCTTGATGACATCTGTCTTTTCAGTGATACTGGAACGATCACTATAATGGGATAAATGAACTATTGTCTATCTTACGCGAGCATAACCTGACAGCGAAACCATCGAAAGCATGTATTGGTTTTAGCGAAATATCTTTCTTAGGACACCGTGTTGGTCATGGGTTCCTAAAAAACAGAAGACCATAATACAAGTAAGATACTTAACATTTCTATTCCTAAGACTAAAAAGCAAGTGCGAAGTCTCTTAGGTCTAATACAATTTTATGGACGATTCATTCCGAATCTGTCCTCCATTATGTCACCTCTTTCTTCCTTGCTAAAGAAAGGGTCTCCTAATGTAGTCCATTGGACTCAAGAATGTCAATCCTCTTTGGATAAGGTTAAAACTATGTTTTCTACTTCACCTATCCTAGTATTGCCTTCTAAGGATAAGACATTTATTCTTCGTAGTGACGCTTCATCCACCGGGATTGGAGCAGCACTAATGCAAGAGTACTCTGGAACTCTGCATCCTGTGATGTATATTTCTCGGAAATTAAATGCCGCAGAGAAGAATTACTCGGTCCTAGACCGTGAATTATTGGCTATGGTTTGGTCAATCCTTAAACTGCAAAGATTTCTTCTGGGCGCGCATTTCATTGTGGAAACTGACCAGAAAGCTCTTACGGCTATTCAGAGTAAAAAATCTGAAGAGCGCGAGATCAACGCGATACGCGATTGCTCTACAGCCATTTCATTTTTCGGTGCGAGCTATCCGTGGGTCAGAAAATGTGATGGCAGATATTTTGTCTAGATGCCCACATGATTCATAACTGTTATACAACTTTGATACAGTTGTTTCTATGTTGAAATGTGTACACATATGTAAAATATCATATATTGATTGTAACACTACTTAGCGGTTCATTGATATTTATTCACCGCTGATCTTTCAATGTTTTTCGTCTTTGATGATCATGATGTTAAGATATCTTAGATGAAATTTATGTATAAACTAATGTGGAAATTGTGTCATTGCTAATATTGTAGTATGCGTTGGTGACACCTCTCTGGAAATATTAATACTTAGAGAAGTACCTTCTCTAAGGTCATAAAACTTATGCTTATCATCTGCGCATTATTATTGGTGCGTTGTGAGCCTATTGTATGTTGCTCCTAGATGTATTTCAAAAAAAAATGTACCATTTTTTTCCTCGAGGGGTGTGGTAATCTGTTGCGTGCATATTTTGATGCACATATTACAAAAATCGATATGGCTATTTAATATGGGAAAAAATATAGACAGTCATTCATTTGTGTATGAAAATGCTGTCTATGGTAAAAGCGAGAGAATCCATGTTTGATTCACACTTTTGATTATAGGAGTAATCGCTCTTGATATTGATCCGGCGCATGGATTTTGCTCTCATGCCTGTACCTATTTCTTAGGGCCAGAAAATAGATTAATTTGCTTATTATGTTTATGTCCTGAATTCATATGTATTACATATTATTAGTACAAGTAGAATCAGTCCTATATTGTATATTTTGGATGGGTAGGCAGGACTATATTCTTGTTACACCGCTCTAGCGGAAGTAGGAGTTGTCTTGTCTAGTCGTGATGAGTTCCGATGTACCGTGACAATGGCGGGTACGCATTTTTCCAGGGCTGGTATATTCTTCAGTAAAAATGATTTACGAAGTGGTTTTTCTTCTATAGGAGATTGTGTCTTTACTAGAGTTGTGTTAGAGACTCTCCTAATGCACGGTACCATGTATGATTCGGACTCCAGGTAATTCCAGTCCCTGTTTTTGATGATCTCAGGTCGGTTAGGCCTAGCTGGAATTTGTGCTTCGCAACGCTAGGGTCAAGTTTGTATCGACGGAGATGACGGGCTCCATACTGTAATTATGGCTACGTGAGGTAACTGGATTACTGTAGCTCTGTATGGAGGAACTTTATGAAATTATGCATATGTATTGCAAATTAACTTTGGCTTATAAATATATCCTCCTGTGAGCGAGTGAGCGACAACTCAGGAAGGCGGCCATGTTAAATTCCTGTCATCATACTTTAGTATCACTGTCCAAAGAACGGGGCATGTATCTTATTACTCGGACAGTGACAAGGAGATCTCAATCTTGATAGAAACCCCTTTTCGTGGTTTCATAATATACTACAAACTATGGACGTCAAGCAACTTTAGTTATTTACCGATCCGCCTTCACTGACGCGTTTAGTCAGATAGGGGATGCGGCCATAATGTATCATGACATTGAACTTTTGATGTACTACCCATTATTTATGAATGTGTCATGACTTCAGATCTGCTATGTATGCCTACAAATTGATGTGTCAACATACCCATGATGTACTCGTTATGTCCCAGTGTGTACGTCTGAATAAATTGTGTAAACAAAGATTCCAGCAGTCTGCATTGGTGCCTTGTAGACACAAGTGTATGAGTGATTAGTTTGGTCAGAACACGAACAGTACACCATTCGCGTTAATCACAGTCTACACTTCTACTCCATACATACACCATCCTGCGTCGGTTGAAGTGACCAAGTTTAGGGCCTGCTTCCCCTGGAGCCTTAGAGGGAAACTACTGTTTACAGCTGCCTTTGCCTTCCCTAACTTAGGACTAGGGTGAGTTACCCATTTACAGCTGGGTAGACGGGAGCATGCCTGATCTCAACAACTATGTACACATCTTTACAGATTGACACTTTACAGAGCGTGCGATTGAAAGAAACTTTACAAGGGGTTTCCAGAGCAAGTCAACCTTGTAATACTATCAACAGTTTTCCTCAGTGTGTGTCCAGTCCATCTCCAACGTCTTCTTGTCATTTCGTTTCCAACTAGCACTTGTCTGGTTCTTGTTCTCAGTTTGTTACCGGCGCCCAAAAAGAAGGCAAAGAATGATAAGACTGTAGCTGACAGGCAATTCGTAGAAGGCTATCCAAGAAGGATCACCATGAGGCCGGTTAGTCCATCTTGTAGAAACGTTAATGCTGCAAAATCATCAACGTAAATCTATCGTCCTCTTTCATCCTGACCATCATCATCATCATCATCATCTCCTTTTTCGATCCGTGTGGAGCATGGAAGCAGCGCTGCAGGTGTCTCTTACGAGGAAAGCTACGCCAAAGCACAAACTCTTGAGACTGTGGTTTATGTAGCCATCTGTTTTACATGATAAGGTTGCTAGTCCCACGCACAAACTCATATTATTTGCCTTCTACAACATGCCAGTTGCTCTTTTTTTTTCTTTAGTCTACTTTGACACCCCCGGAAACTTCACGTAGCGAAATTTGTCGCTTGTTTAAAATTATTATAGAATGTATTTTCAAGTCCGTTATTTTGGAAGATAAAATTTAGCGATGTTTGAAAACAAAAATGACTTTCTCCCATCAATTCTGTAAAACTTAGATCATCAATATTTTGATTTTTTCTGGACATTCTCAGTTAGTGGATTAGATGAATGGTTAAAGGGTTTGCAGTTTTGCATTGATGGTACGATGGCAGACGCGGGAGTTGTGTTGGCCACGTCCTCAGAAGAGACCCCAATGCCATCACAATAACAGCTAAACTCTGGACCCCTGAAGGAAAGGGAAAGAGAGAACGACCAAAAACAACTTGGTGGAGAACTGTGGAGGCCGATATGCAAAGAATGTATCAGGGCTGGGGCACAGCGCAAAAGATGGCCACCGCCTGAGCAAAGTGCAGGCAGTTTTCTGCTGCAATACAAGACGCCACCAGGGGTGACGGCCACTGACTGCTTTGTTAGCCAGAAGCTATTGATCCAAGAAGAAGATTTGTATTGAGATGATTTCTACTTATATTTCTGGATTGCGTTTTTCATCAATTGTAATGTGGGTGTCAGTAGTATACAATGTTGTTTACGGGCCGCATTGTGGTGGAGGGGCGTGACTTTTATATAAGGAAATGTGGTGGAGGGGCGTGGTGGTGGAGCTGACTTTTTATATAAGGAAATGTGGTGGAGGAGGAGAGGCCTTTTATATAGTAATATATAAGTTCAATAATGGCGGGCGTGTTGTGTGTAGGTTGTTGTGTGTTGTTGTTTATATAAAATAGTTATATGACAACAATTAGACGATATATATATATATATATATATATATATATATATATATATATAATATATATATATATATATATATTATTACAACAGGTAGACATATATTTAGTTATACATATATATTTAGGCATATATTTAGTTAGACATATATTTACACATATTACAACAGGTAGACATATATATATATATAATATATATATATATATATATATATATATATATATATATATATATATATATATCTATATATATATATATATAAGAAAAAACACTAGATACATTTTGGCACTCTTCCGAATACCGGTCCCAAATTAAACAATACGGTTTGTGTTAGAAAATATCCCTTACAGGGCCTCATTTGGTAATGCCGGTTCAGGGGCGACATGAAATGGTGAAAAAAAAAAAATCTAAAAATGCCGGTTCAGGGGCAACATAAAAAGTTCTGTGCCCCATAAGGTGATCAGCTGTAGTGATGGTCCTATGCTCTATAAGGAATGAAATCGAAGATGAAAATGATGATTCTGCAGATGGCGCCACAGTTTCTGGTTCACACATTAGCATGATACATATCTTGGGAAAATCTATCGAGATAAGAGGAAAGTTTGACTAATCTGTTTTTACCAGCTTAAATTGGACAGGAATCTGAAATAAAATTATATTATCAGTATTATCACAATTTCCATTTTCGCTCACTTAGTAACACAGAGCAAAAGTTGCAGCAGGACCTTATAGCAAGTTTACACTACAGCATGAAATGTGCTCCTGTGGTGATAGTTATTTGTAATACATTATTGTGT